>CAKALU010059120.1:130944-196396 GCA_916700995.1 Hozukius guyotensis | reverse complement strand
AGTTTGCAAAAAGGCACTTAAAGGACACTCAGACTGTGAGAAACCAGATTCTCTGGTCTGATGAAACCAAGATTGAACTGTTTGGCCTCAATTCTAAGCGTTATGTCTGGAGGAATCCAGGCACCGCTCATCACCTGCCCAATACCATCCCAACGGTGAAGCATGGTGGTGGCAGGGACTGAGTGACTGGTCAGGGTTGAGGGAAAACTGTACGGCGCAAAGTACAGAGATATTCTTAATGAAAACCTGCTCCAGAGCGCTCTGGACCTCAGACTGGGCCAAAGGTTCACCTTGCAACAGGACAATGACCCTAAGCACACAGCCAAGACAACGCAGGAGTGGCTTAGGGACAACTCTGTGAATGTCCTTGAGTGGCCCAGCCAGAGCCCTGGCTTGAACCCAATCAAACATCTCTGGAGAGACCTGAAATTGTCTGTCCACCGACAGTCCCCATCCAATCTGACAGAGCTTGAGAGGATCTGCAGAGAAGAATGGCAGAAACTCCCCAAATCCAGGTGTGCAAAGCTTGTCGCGTCATACCCAAGAAGACTCAAAACTGTAATCGCTGCCAAAGTTGCTTCAACTCAATACTGAGTAAAGGGTCTGAATACTTACGTCAATGTGATATTTCAGTTTTTCCTTTTTAATAAATTTGCAAAAATTTCTAAAATTCTGTTTCAACTTTGTCATTGTGGTGTATTGAGTGTAGATTGATGAGGGAAAAAAGTAATTTTATTGATTTTAGCATAAGGCTGCAACATAACAAAATGTGAAAAAAGTGAAGGGGTCTGAATACTTACTGAAGGCACTGTACAAATCAAATGTATGGCAACTTCTACTTCATGGTAAAAAGAAATATTACACATGTGCATAGTGCTAAATGAACTGTCTGCAGCCCCTGTCTGGTTGGAAGTTTCCCCTCCATACTTGCTGTACAAGTAGAAAAGAAATGCCGCATTGTACTGACAAAGGAGCAAAGAC
This sequence comes from Hozukius guyotensis, assembly GCA_916700995.1. Lineage (NCBI taxonomy): Eukaryota > Metazoa > Chordata > Actinopteri > Perciformes > Sebastidae > Hozukius > Hozukius guyotensis. The sequence continues at coordinate 195,415 of CAKALU010059120.1, read as the reverse complement.
GTTTTCTTTGATTCCACAGTAGTTGCAATATACTGGACTCCCAGTGCAGTGAATGACAAGGATTGCATTCCTTAAAGCCTAGCTGGGTTAAGGCAAAAGGTAGATTGTAGAAATATGATTGAGATGTTAAACATCTAATCAAAGCTACTGTATAACCACAAAACATTCCCGTTAGATTGACCTTGAACAAGACAATGACTCAGTATAAATGCTACAGTATATGTCTAAAATGTATTACTGACTGAACACAAATCCCAATATCAGAAAAATCTTAAGTAGTCTTTTTTTTTTTAATAGATGCAGTCTTGAATGTATATCATTGAATCCTGAATGACATACATTTAAATTATGCTGCTCAATACCTTATTGAAGGTCTTGTGCAGCCAGCCCATTGTATAATTGATTGAAAATCTGACCTGACCCTGACAAGTCACAAGAATTTAGAATAGCCCTTATCAGACCAAGGATTTGAATAACATTTTACGAATAAGCAGGAAAACTTTTTACAGAAGAATGTCAAAGACTGTTCTTACCTTAAAGGAGCTGATCTTGTTCCCCGACAGATTAAGATTCTGAAGGCTGACATTAGGATCAAGGCTATGCCCTTAAAAGAAGTTACAAAGTATTTGATTATTATTATTTTTTTCAAACAGCCCACTGAATCGCAATAAAACTTGGCACAAAAATACAACAGAATCTAAAAACCTACCAATCTTTTCAATATTGTTGTCAGCAAGGTTTAGTTCTTTGAGGTTTTGAAGAAAGTTCAAGCCCTTTAGAAGAAAAAACACACACATACCAGACAACTGGTCAAAATAGATAGATAGATAGATAGATAGATAGACGGATTCATACTTTACAGTTCAAACCTGTATCTCAGTTATGCAGTTGTTGTTGAGCCACAAGACTTCTAGGTTGATCTGCAAATTTAAATCCTCCATTTCACAGATCTGATTATCATAAAGGTAAAGTTTCTCTAGTTGTAGACAATTCTGCAGTCCAGATATTCCCTGAAAAATAAGATGAGACACATTATTGTTTAATATATATAACATTTGTTGGACAATTCAGGATACGGTCTTGCTTAAACTATGGGTTGTGATCCATAAATGGTGGTCGATGCATGCAAGACTTGTGGTCATTAGATGCCACAGCAAGAAAAAAATGTGATTACAGTGTGTTTTAAGGTTTAAGAACCTCTGCAATAAAACACAGTAAGTTGCAATCACTCCCAGTAAAAGCCATAGTGGACTGTAATGATTCAAGGCTTTACATTCTGTATTATTGTTTTCAGCAGTACCAGTGTTGATTGTTAGAAATCTTAACAAACTTACTGTCAGGTGGCACTGGACTACCCAGAGCTCCCGAAGCAGAGGACAGAACTCAAGTCCCTCAATGTGTTTTATATCCTGGCCCACTATGGTCAGCCGGCAGAGCCTCGGGAAGAAGGAAAGCCCAACCATGCGGGGAAAACCAGAGAAGAAGATCTCCAGGGAGCTGACGTTGCTTCCTTCTTGTGCAATTTTTTCATAGGACACTCCATTGGCCATGCACTGTTGAGAAATATATTCATGTGAATCATAATTTGGAAAGTGAAATGATAAGGCAGTGAAAATAATAAATGAAAAATAAATAAATATATATATATATATATAATTTATATATAATATATATATTATATATAATAATAATATATAATATAATATCATATAATAATAATAATATATATTATATATATATATTATACATAATATATATATTATATACATATATATTATATAATTATATATATATATAAATATATAAATATATATATACACACCATTGTATTGCAATATTTCAGCTGAGGAATTCAGTTGTTGGAAGCTGTTACAAGTATTAAAACTGGATATAAACTTTATCATTAGCCAAATGAATGTGAAATGAATACTCACCAGTTCTTTGACCACCTCCTCGTCACCGCGTTGCGTTTGTTTCTCACTCTGTATCATCACTTTTCTGTGTTGGAATTTACTGAGGTAACGTTAAGTAAAGTATTTAATTTGCCCTTATAATGCATATATCCTGCTTTATTCTACTAATTGTCTGTTTGGGAGACTAAAGAAAAGCCATGGCAACTAGGCTGCCAGATAAAAAAATAACTGAGGTTAGTTAAGTGAGCAAACACACAAAAAATAAATGTCGCCTCACATTCATGCTAACTTCACTAGCCTCTAACGCAGATATTGGACCGGTTAGCTCACGACAGTTAAGTAGCCATCAATGACTGCCAGTATTAACATATGTTAAATTCAACCTTGCATGGCAGACAATATTAATACTATTTTTCACGACGAACTACATAAAAACCAGCTGCTAAAACAAACTCCTCTGAGCTCAGCAATGTTTGTTCATCAGTGTGTGTCCACTAGGCAGGAGCGTCTGGTTGCCATGGTGGTTGCTAAGGGAGTAGTGATGTGTTGGTCACGAACGAGCCGACTCAAAGAGCCGGTTCAAAGAGCCGGCTCTTTTAAGTGAACGATAAGAGCCGGCTCCCGTCCGAGGGCCGTTTTTTTTTTCTTTCTTTACTTAATTCAAGGCAGACTGATAGGATGATCTTCTCCGCGCCACGGGCACTCCATGCACTGACTGTGACTAAATGTTGTGTTAATGACGTCCGTGTGACCAATCAGGTGATGACAGACAAGGATCATACCATCAAGCAGGGACGGGCGGGGGTGCGCGGCGCGCTGACGGTCTATAGGTACAGAGCAGGAGGGAGAGGAGGAGAGAAAGAGAGAGGAATGCGGTGCGCGAATAGCAGACAAGATGAGTGACAGTCGGAAACGAAGCAGCATGTAAAATTATGGTATTCTGGAAATTATAAGGTTTAGTATAATCATATTGAATAATTTAAAGGGACTGTTTGTAACTTTCAGAATTGCTTGTTAACAGCGACACCTGTGGCCGTTAAGTCAACGAAAGTCAGCGTCGGGCTCGCGCTTGCTTGCTATAAATAGAGATGAACGAGCATCGCTCAAAACAGTGAGGCGACACACATCAGCTAAAACCACAATATCACTCTATATTTCACCTGCTTGGCAGTAACGTTAGCTGACCAGACGAAGGTCTCTCCATGAATCAATGCTGATCCTAGTGTTGGCTTTTCCTGCTTCAGCCTCCGGGGCTGAAGCAGGAAGAGAAACGTTATCGTCTCCGACCGCGGCCGGAGGGAGATACCGGCACCCGGTCGGAGACGATAATGTTCCTTGCAGCAGAGCCCCGTCACTTCACAAGACACGGAAAACCTCTGTTGGTCTGGAGGAGCTGCAGCAGTTATTTCTGCACAAACGTCCACTGTACATTCACTAGATATTCTCAGAGCTACGAAGTCTTCTGCAGTGTGTAGTGAGCGCGCATGAACGTGAGGTGGAGCGAGAATGAGCGCGGTGTGTGACTGAAGGCAAACAGGCAGAGGAGCAGAGTACAGCAGAGACTCCGGCCCTGGAGACCAAAGCTAAGGTCTCCCCCGCGTACTACGACCGCCGCCAACACTGTTTTGCAAGACGGGCTTCGCTAGATATAACTTTGAGATTTTGTTGCTTCCGTGTAGTTTGTGTTGGAGTCTGAGTCTTAACAGCGTAGCCACACGCGAGTGCGCCTGGGAAACCAACCCGGTAGATTTATACGTGTAAAAAGTTACAAACAGTCCCTTTAAGTGATATATGTGCACACATACTAATCATAGGTCAAAACAGCGCTAAATTTGGCTGAATTATAAAAGGCAGAAGTGGTAAAACGAAGAGCCGTTTGGGAGCCAAAAGAGCAGGCTCTTCTTGGCTAAAAAGAGCCTGAATTCCCATCACTATTGTTCATCAGTGTGTGTCCACTAGGCAGGAGCGTCTGGTTGCCATGCTGGTTGCTAGGGAGCCATGTTGAAACTTTCTTGCCCTCCTGCTCATATTTTATATTCTACCACATGAGGGCGTCACACTGCAAGATACATTTTCACCGTCAAACATGCATTTTTTGCTTTGTTTTTTTAAGGCACACTTTTATAAAACATTATACTTGTAAACCTAGCTACACTTTAACATCTTTAGTTCGTATCCTAGTATTGACCCGCCATCTTTATTATGCTCCCTCTGCCTCTGCGTCCAATTTCACTGACTTATCTGTAACGCAGAGGTACAGGGGTAGCCGGTTTCACCTCACCAAGCATCATTTAGCTGTCATTCACTCCGTCAATGTCAACTTGACTTCATTTATACGCCGTTAAATGCCTCTAATGTTTGACTCTGCCCTGTCTGAATAAATAAAGTGCCAACCGTGAGCCTCTCACGGACACCATGACGTCACCGCCGGAGCAGTTGAACTAAAACAATCAACCTCACTCCTTCTTCTCCTCTTTGCTCTCCGACCGACCGACCGCACCGTCTCTCTCCTCTTGTGGCGTCTACAAAACACACAGGCTCAGTTGACAGAGACGCCAGCCAGGGAGCTGCATTTGTTGTGTATTTGTCTCCCATTCTAGCGTCATTTACAGTAACAGCCCCGGTAGAGAAGAAGAAGAAGAAGAAGACGTTAAAATCTTCTGTCCGGTAACAGGGAGAAAAACAGCATGTCTGCTCAGCCCGGTGAGGAGCTAGGCGGCTCGGAGGGGAGGTGGTTTGGAGATGACTATGAGAGGAACGGCCTGTTTGGGAACACAACGACCCGCTTCGACGAGCTACGGGAGGATTTTAAGCCGAGAGGCGGCGAGGTGGCGGCGGGCGACCTGGATCAACAATTTCATCCTTTCCAGGACGACGGGAAAAGGCCTCCCGTTGCTATGGAAACTGCATCTACAGGTAAAGCGAGACAGTAAAAGTCTCGATATTTAGAGCATTTAGGGTTTCATTTTGCCAGCTTTTTATTAACAAACCACACACACCGGTATTTATTAGGTGTAAATACAGCGAGGGAGACGCAGCCGGGTCCATATTTATGTCACAGATTTAGCGTTATACGACAGACAGGCCCTGTTTGTGTGTCTGTCTGTCTGTGGGCTGAGTTAAAACTTCTGGGCTTGAAAACACATGAACTTGGCACAAAAATACAAAAAGATCTACCAATCTTTTCAATATAGTTGTCAGCAAGATTTAGTTCTTTGAGTTTTTGAAGCGTGTGCAAGCCCTTTAGAAGAATACACATAACAGACAACTGGTCAAAAATGAGAGCATGCTATTTTGACATAACGTGCACAGTCATACTGATGTGCTAAAGTGTGTAAAAATGATAGATAGATAGACCTAGACTTCTAGGTTGATCTGCAGCTCTAATGTCACAGATCTGATTATCATAAAGGTAGAGTTTCTCTAGTTGTAGACAATTCTGTAGTCTAAATATGGGCAGATGTGGGCTGAGTTAAAACTTCTGGGCTTGAAAACCACTGAGTGAACCACTGAATCGCAATCTAACTTTGCACAAAAATACAAAAAGATCTACCAATCTTTTCAATATAGTTGTCAGCAAGATGTAGTTCTTTGAGTTTTTGAAGCGTGTTCAAGCCCTTTAGAATAAAACACATAACAGACAACTGGTCAAAAATGAGAGCATGCTATTTTGACATAACGTGCACAGTCATACTGATGTGCTAAAGTGTGTAAAAATGATAGATAGATAGACCTAGACTTCTAGGTTGATCTGCTGCTCTAATTTCACAGATCTGATTATCATAAAGGTAGAGTTTCTCTAGTTGTAGACAATTCTGTAGTCTAAGATGTGGGCTGAGTTAAAACTTCTGGGCTTGAAAACCACTGAGTGAACCACTGAATCGCAATCTAACTTTTCACAAAAATACAAAAAGATCTACCAATCTTTTCAATATTGTTGTCAGCAAGGTTTAGTTCTTTGAGTTTTTGAAGCGTGTTCAAGCCTTTAGAATAAAACACATAACAGACAACTGGTCAAAAATGAGAGCATGCTATTTTGACAATACATGCACAGTCATACTGATGTGCTAAAGTGTGTAAAAATGATAGATAGATAGACCTAGACTTCTAGGTTGATCTGATGCTCTAATTTATTTATTTCACAGATCTGATTATCATAAAGGTAGAGTTTCTCTAGTTGTAGACAATTCTGTAGTCTAAATATGGGCAGATGTGGGCTGAGTTAAAACTTCTGGGCTTGAAAACCACTGAGTGAACCACTGAATCGCAATCTAACTTTGCACAAAAATACAAAAAGATCTACCAATCTTTTCAATATAGTTGTCAGCAAGATGTAGTTCTTTGAGTTTTTGAAGCGTGTTCAAGCCCTTTAGAATAAAACACATAACAGACAACTGGTCAAAAATGAGAGCATGCTATTTTGACATAACGTGCACAGTCATACTGATGTGCTAAAGTGTGTAAAAATGATAGATAGATAGACCTAGACTTCTAGGTTGATCTGATGCTCTAATTTATTTATTTCACAGATCTGATTATCATAAAGGTAGAGTTTCTCTAGTTGTAGACAATTCTGTAGTCTAAGATGTGGACTGAGTTAAAACTTCTAGGCTTGAAAACCACTGAGTGAACCACTGAATCGCAACCAAACTTTTCACAAAAATACAAAAAAGAATCTAAAAACCTACCAATCTTTTCAATATTGTTGTCAGCAAGGTTTAGTTCTTTGAGTTTTTGAAGCGTGTTCAAGCCTTTAGAAGAAAACACATAACAGACAACTGGTCAAAAATGAGAGCATGCTATTTTGACAATACATGCACAGTCATACTGATGTGCTAAAGTGTGTAAAAATGATAGATAGATAGATAGATAGATAGATAGATAGATAGATAGATATATAATATATAGTTTATACCTGTATCTGAGTTATGCAGTTGAGCCACAAGACTTCTAGGTTGATCTGCAGCTCTAAATTCTCTATTTCACAGATCTGATTATCATAAAGGTCAGTCATACTGATGTGCTAAAGTGTGATAGATAAATGGATTCGTAATTTACAGTTCAAACCTGTATCTGAGTTATGCAGCACTTCTAGGTTGATCTGCAACTCTAAATGATTTATTTCACAGATATCATAAAGGTAAAGTGTCTCTGGTTTTAGACAATTTTGTAGTCTAGATATTCCCTGCAAAATAAGAAGACGGAACACATTATTGTTTAATATATATTAAATTATTATTATTGTACAATTCACTTTTGCATTTGCTTATGGGTTTCAGAAACAAAGATGCGAGTGAGTAACTTCCATAGGATGATAAATCAGCTGTCACAGCACTGATGCTAAAGGGAATAATATTCAAAACATCTTCAAAACTAAATTCATTCAGACTTGGTTGGAGCTTATGAAACATCAATTATAACCTATTGTTTTCCCCACAGAGTTTTTGGGTTGATGAGAGTCTGTAGGGAGGATACCGGATGGGATGCAGCATGCAATAACAAAGAGCCTGTTGAACTTTAAATGGCGTATGTTCACTGTTGTATCTCCCATGTAGGCCCATATAGCCTAATAAAATACCTGCGTTCTTGATATGGTGGGGGGATGATGAATAGATTACAAGCCCCCTAGTTTAAATAGCCAGTGGCTGGGTTGAAAATATTTAAATCCTATAGTTCAATCAATAGAACTAGACTTGACCAAAATATTGTAATAGTCCTGTTGTAGCCTAACAAGTAGCCTGCATGATGTCCGGGTTCCTACGTTCCTGCTCTGGCATTGTTAATGATATAGTTATATTATTGGATACTGGAGGCAGTGGTTTTTGTGGGAACATCGTGCAGACCTCAGTTCTAAGTCCGTCACTCTCCTCAGCACAGCTCGGCTCATGCTGCTATTTTTAATCCAAAGGAACAGGGCTCACTATTCGCTTGGCTAGCAAAACCAGAGCCCTGTACTTTCATTCACCAATTCACTGAAAAATTCATGAGATGATGTTTAAAAGAAAAAAAGAAAAAGAAAACGCCGCCTAGTTTCCTCTCTTTGCTGCTCAGGCCTTTCTCATTTCGCTGGCTGCCGCTGGTCCAAAACAAGAAAAAGAAGAAAAAAAACATGTTATTTTTTGTATATCCGTTAAGTACAAGAGCATTTTTAATGCATAAATTTGACTTTAATCCTTTAAGGCACAGCATTTAGCATGAACTTAAACATCCAAAGCTAAAATGATTGCAATTGGAAAAAAAAGGCATTTACTTATAAAAGCTTAAAATTATCCTCTTCAGGCAGGCTGCTTGTAAAATATGTGAAATGATGAACTGTCTAGTCGATGTGTGGCCTTGCTTTCTAGAAAAAGAAAACAAAGCACATGCTCTACTCTACTTCTTTCATAACAGCGTGCCAGACAAGCTTGTGTAGGTGCACACACACACACACACAGATTACGTTTTGATTCCTAAAAATGGAAAGAATAGCTGCCTCTTATTGCTGTGACTCCTGCTGAGCCGTGTCCATACCAGTGAAATAATCCACTCTGTCATTTATGTTGTTGGTGGGAACATTGCACATCTCATCACATCTAGCAGGGCAGACTGGACATTTTCCTCTTGACCAGACATGTTATAGTCTGTTCTGATCTCTGTCAAAGACATTCACTCCCAACAACCGCCTCGGTAACAAACTCCCCTTCTCTGCTGGGCTTGTGGATAATAATTGTATGTAATAATAATTGTGCTAAATTCAAGTTGTTTTTTTTACTGAGGGCAGAAAAGAAGGTAGGACTTTGAACAGTGCGACCTGTGAAATAGTATCTCTCCAAGATGTCTAGAATTTCCTCTCTGGGTAATTGATCCATGCCTGTCCTAAATCTTGTTCACAACACAGTGATCTACCCGCAGGATGCCGATAATGCTGATTTCAGCGGTGTTAAATTACTACAGGACAGGACCTTAGCCTTGGATCACAGTACAGTGTAGCCTCTTTTATCCTCAATCCTGTGAAGTTTTCAAGAGACATGAGAAAGAAAGTTGTTGAAGACATTGCTGCATCACGACGAGATCTAAGTGTGCTGTGAAAATCCCACAGATTGTTTTGAGCACATGGTGTGGCTAACAGCCTCCCCTGCTGTCTGGCACAGAAGAAAACAACTAAGTGCATATTGCACACAAACATTGTGACGTCCTTTTTTCCAACAAGCTCTTTGTAACTCATTACAGTGCATTATACTGGTCACTTCATCACATCCTGACAAAGTGCATCAGTCCCTGACCGGTGGATTAGACTCAAGTCCTTCTCCGTTTTTAGCGTATCATCAGTGACAAGGATGAGACAGCATAATGTCTGGCTGGGTCTTTTCCATATCTGTCAGATAGAGAAAGCACTTAGTGGACTCCGCTGGACTGCATAAGCCAGCACACAGTGCATCTGTGCCTTTAGCTCCCGTTCCCAGGGGGCAGAGCAGTGCTAGGTCTTTTCAGACTGGATGATAAAGATGCAAGATAATACAGGAGGAGGAGGAGGAGGAGGACGAGGAGGGGGGAGCAGCTTAATGGCAAGAGAGGCGAGGCTGTGATGAGAAGGCCGATAGTTCAAATGGCCAGACTCTCAGGATACGAAAAGCTGTCTTTTCTTTCACAGATACCTTTAATTCGGTATCTGACTCTGACAAAAGCACTTCCTTACTGTAGATGTCAGTGGTCAGAGCATCTCCCAGGTGTGAATCAGTGTTTGCATGTATTTCCGTTAGCTATTGTGTTTGAAAATGTGTTGTCCAGCACCTTACATAATGAAATGAGGCTTAAAGGGTGTGCAATATACTATAGTGTCTGCTTTAGAGTGCTCATCCCGAGTGTTACCTGCCAGGTTCCCAATCTCATTTATCCTCATCTGTCTCCAGGACCAATTAGCTAATGCTGCTTTATAAAAGGACAGATAAAAGCATGGCAGACCCTGCCCAAAAAGCTCCACTGCAGGGGACAATAACAAAGCATTACTGCTATCATTATATCAATAAATCATAGGTCTTTTGATCCCCAGTGTTTACCCTGAAAACAATTAAGAGCCAGTATGTGAAATACGATGCTATGTTTTCGTACTGCCTCGGTCCGGCTCTCTAGCCTGCGGGCACAAAGTAATCCCTGAGCAGAGTATAGCAAAACTGCTCATGGGATTAGAGCTACTATCAGAAGAGACGCTATTAAACAGTGTAGTCCATCTCTGGTTATTGTAGGCTATGCATGCCTGCCTTCCTGCCTGCGCCTGTACTCTTTAATGCCCATGAAAGTGAAGTACAATGAAAGTGAAAAGCCAGTCCAAAGTCACACTGAATTGACAGCTTTGACCCAAAGCAGACAGCCTGCAGACACTCAGTCTGGATCCTCCCACACCCTCTCCATTCATCCATACAGCTCTACCCAAGCAAGAAAAATACGATCAATACAGTGGAATACAGGTACTGTACGTACCACGGCTTCAGAATGGGGACAGATTAGCTTTTATTTAAACTACCTCTACATTGATTTATATTTCACAAAGGCTGCTGGAACAACAACATTTGTCCTGTGTGGCCTTCAGTGATTTTTTAAGAATGGTGGGTACACGGACGTTTCTTACAGTAATTGTGGGCCCTCATTGTCTTGGATCAATGCAGCTCAGGGTGGTTGAATCCCTCAGCACAGCTGCTCTCCCATCGACCCCTGCTAGTAGTTTTGTTGTACCTCAGACTGTCTTTGTGCTCTCCATTATCTTCTTCTTTAACGTGGGATAGTTAGTGACGAGTATTCACGAATTTGTTCAGCCACGGATATTGTAATCAATATTTTATGAAGACAAACATCATAACCAAAGCTTTTAAAGCCAGAGACCATTAACAGTTGGAGTGGTGCTTCAGTTAAACTGAAAAATAAGTCAGGGACTTGATATAGAAATCTAATATTATATACGGTACCACTCTCCATAGAACATAATATGTACGTCTATGTACTTTCAAATAATATATTTATGTGAACATTTCTAAATAAATTGTGCACCAAATAACAGGAGAAAGAATATAAATGCTACTTGGCAAGCCTATTATATAGCCTGTGCTGATAAAGGGTGTTTTTCTTTCTCCAAGTAGTATAACTCAGACTTCGTGCATCATCCATGTTCACAAAATCAACTTCTGTTTTTATCTTACTAAACAAAGTACTCGGCAGTTATCAGTAAAAGGGACAATTCATACCTAAAATAATAAAGCTACAGCATAATATTTAATGTCAAAGGCACAGATGGCTTTGAAAGAAGAGCCCAGTAAGTAAGCGTCTCGATGGATTGCTTTCCACAAGGTCATGGAGTGAAAGAGAACTCCTGAAAGGTGACACCACAGTCAAGAGGGTCATGAACAGAGTATTGATATCATTACAGTGCCCTAGATTAACAGATGTTTAAAAGTAAAGCTGAACTACTGATGAGATTAATGATGGAGTGTGCTTGGACAACACAGAATGACAGAGATAGTTCCTTGAAAGTCAGCAACATCTTTTCTCTTTTTGCACTGGACACGATGTTCTCGAGACTAGAAAAACACAGCTGTTTGCGCAAAAAATTTTGATCGATTTTAAAGGGGACTATTATGCTTTTGTGCTTTTTCCCTTTTCTTTAGTGTTCTTTTGTGCATGTAAAAGGTCTGCAAAGTTACAAAGCCCAAAGTCCACCCCAAAGGGAGTTACTCTCCCCCACAGAAATACTGCTCCAGAACTGCCTGAAACGCCTTGCTTGAAGTCCCGCCTTTTCTTCCGTAACGTGGTGATGTCACCAAGTAACACATTTGCACGGCTAGTTTGGCATGCCCTCAAACAAAGCTAGTTAGAGTGAAGCTGGAGCAGGGTCAGAAGAGTTTGGTTTGGTTGACCAATAACAACAGAGTGGGCCAGCTGGCCAATCAGAGCAGACTGACCCAGCAGTATGTGGGAAGTGAGTGGTGAAGTAAGAGAGAGGGAGCGGCGGCGACGGCAGCGAGTAACGTTATCGACTCCGGCCCAAGCAGGAAAAGTTAACAGTGTTTGGTTTGTCCATAAACATGGCGGACTTCATGGCCTATGTAGATATAAACGGCTCATTCTAAGGTAACGAAAACACAACGATTCTTATTTTCAAGTGTTTTATACACTAAAGGAAACATGCTTATTAATATTATATTCCATTTCTGCTAATAGACCCCCTAAATGTTACACACTGGTCCTTTTAAAGCATGTAAACATGTTCTAGTAGCAACCCAAAATACAAGTATGCACCTGAAGATAAGCATAATAGGTCCCCTTTAAAATCCCTTTCTGTTTATTCTAGTTTATTAATTTTATTCCACATTGAATAACTGCAGTGGATCAGTAAGTGTCTTCAAGGGAGTAAACACATGCAGCTCAGTAAACCCTTCATTTCAAAGTGGTAATATATTCATTTTGCAACTGGGGCTCTTTTGATATCGTCTGTGCTCACATGTTTTTGTCTGTAGCCTGATAATTAGGAGCCCATGCCTTGGCGTAGCCCAGATTGTCAGGCTGCATTAGTTTCGGGGCTGCACAGAGGACAACAAAAGGGACTGCCCCTTCACAGCACATCCACCAGGACTTATTTATTTAACTGCACCATCCTTTCAGTGACATGGTTATGTTGTGTGTGGCTACAGTGTGAGCTGAGAATTCCTCTGTTGTCACATCCAATCCCATCGGAGCGCAGCAAAGCATTTGTTTCAGCCTTGTGGGTCTTTTTTCCCAGTGTCTGGGTGCTAACGCCATACAAACAGATTCAAAATGCCCTCAATCTCAACACACCAACTTTGTCAAGTAGCTGCCCAGAGTGACTGCCCTCAAGTCTCTTTATTGTTACAGATGCCTTTCGCAACTGCTGGTGAGTTTATCTGTGCTGGTACGTAGAATGGGTTGATAGAGAGAGAGAGAGAGAAAGAGGGGGCGTGTTGCCTAACAGTCAACAGGATTACTGGCAGTTCACCTCTCTTCACAGTTTGTAGTGGCCCTGAGTGCTTCCCACATCTGCACAGTAGCTATTTGTACAGTGAATCAGTGAGTGTAAGATTATGATGGTGTTGCCAGGGTGATGGCTGATGGGACGTATACGATGGTAGTACACTAAGAGGATTATACATTGGTTCGCTTTAGCAGTACATCAAGCGCATTCATGTCATTGACCTGAACTTGGCTCAACAGCTGTGCCCATCAATGTTGCATACGGCTTGGATCCATAGACATTTGAGTCTATTAGATACTAAATAATCTGAAGCTCAAGAGTGTGGGCCTGCACGTCAGCCCCCCCCCCAAATGTCCCAGCATGGGTGTGTAGTGTTTATGCCATTGTACTGCGGTATGATGTATTGTTAATGACTGAGTAGGAAGGACAGCAGAAGGGAAGGGTGGTGGGACGTTTTAGAGGAAGCGAAGGGAGGGACGGGACGTCCTGACCTGTTGGGTCTTCTGTCAGTCAGTCTGCATCCTCCAGAGCTAACCCTAAGGGCTTCTATTTTAAATCTTCCCCCCTCATCCAGCCCAGCAGCTGGACCCAGCCTATTTATAGCACCACCGCTGCCCTGGGAGAAACAGGGCTAGAGAGCAGCAGGAGGAGGAGCTCAGTATGTGGAAGTATAAACTCTGACTTGTACACAGCACAATAAAAATATTAGCATCAGATGTGTGCTTGTGTGTGGTACTGTGTTTACGCTTGTGTATTTGTGTATGCACATGAGACAGTGTGTGTTTGTAGGTGGATTTGCACGACTTAAAGACATAAAGTCAACATGTGAATACTTGACCTTGACTTCTGACCTGATGATTTGAAATAACATCCCTATCAAGTACGTCTCGTCCTGTTTTGCAAGTCATATGTAATATGAGCATCCTCAACGTTTCCCAGCAGCTCTGTAACAAATTATTCAGTGAGATGTTGAGCGATATTTTACAGCAGAGCACACACTAATTCAAAGCCAACATCTGTCGGTTTCAAATTCTTAATCGTAGTTGAAAACACCAATTGTATCATTGTAATTAGTATTATTTCAGTTTTGCATGCGTGTTGAATACCACAGTAAGCTGTTTGAAATATGTATTTTATATATTTATCATGGAAGAGTTTTGTCAACCTACTATAGCGTAGCTTAAGCTATTTAAATTGTGGAGAGGGTAGCTTGCACATACAGTATATTGTTCATATTTTATGTGTTTGTTTTCATGACACTAATTTGTCAGGGGAGATGCAGGATTAGAGATTGCAGAGCAGAGAAAGCTCTTTGCCTGCATGATTTAGAACAGACTCTGGTTGTGGTACTGTGGTTTTTTGGGGTCTGAACAATCCCCCTTTGTCCCACACTGGGTACAAGTACCCTCTGTTACTGCTGCCTCACTGATCTTCACAGCCGAGCAGCCAGTCGGACTGTGCTGCCCTCACAGTGCCACAGCCCCTCTCCCTGGCAGCAGCGCCAGCTGAAGCGTGGTCTTGTTTAACTGGATGTTTTCATTAATCAAACAGCTCAGACAGATTAGATTTGATCGTGTGACACAGAGACTGCTGTCATTCTTTCTCATAAGCTTCCTGTGTGTAACCTCACTGAGTTCTCTCTCTTCTTGTCAATCTCTGCAGATGACCCCATGTCTGGCCTGTTTAGGAAGCCTATGAATGATGATGGTGATGTCTACACTTCCCTGATGTCAAATCAGAGCTTCACATCGGATCGAGAAGCCTCCTACCTGTTGGACGACCTGAAGCCGTCCAAGCCGACCTCTGGCCTGGATCACTTCTCCAGCGACAACTATAGCTTCAGTTCCAGCACCAAGATGACTTCCAGCCTGGTTGATGACATGCCAAAATCTCTGTTTGGCTCAGATAAGACAGAATCCTACAACTACATGGACATCAGCCACGGGGATGAGCGTCGCGACCAGGGCAGCCTGGTGGACACGGGCTCGACTGGTGGTGACTCACTGGGCAGCTACATGGATAAAAACCTCGGAAGAGATGAGGAGGAAGATGAAAACCTGGGTCCAGCACTGGGCTCCCACTCTTTCCCCTACGTGGAGGAGCCGTCTGATGAAGAGCTGTCAGACTACCGCTCCTACCGAAACCTGGGTGGCACCCCGCAGACCGCCAGCCCGGTGAAGATCACCTTGACCGAGTCCCAGCCTCCAGCTGCCAAGACTGAGCCGCAGCAACAACCCCCTCCAGCCAGCGGGTCTGAGCGTGAAAACGTCCTCAGTGTGGGCTTACAGGGGGTTCCCACCGTGACGCTATCGGAGCCAGAGGATGACAGCCCTGCTTCCACTCCCAATGCTTCACCGACACGTAGGCACAGCACGCACACAAACACCGACATCAGCATATATTATAGTATAGTACATTTTCTGAAAAATCAATTAAGAAACAGTTTATGGATAAAATAACCAGATGGGAATGCATGTTGTTGTCTTATCACATACCTGACAAATCAAGAAACTTCATCACATCAGATATATTTCATGTAGATGATGTTGATGCCATAATAAAGGTCATTAGAGTTAACGCTACTTCAGAATTTGTCTTTAAAGCTAGCCTATGTAGCCTAACAGTAGAGAAGAAAGTAGAGAAAGTCAGCACACTGACTCAGTAATGCCAGTTAAACAACAATAACTATCTGTTGTTAACATTAGCTAATATTAGCCACCATACGCTACTGGTCATACCAGACCAATTAAGGTTGTAACTGTATTTAATTGAGCAAGTTAATTGATTTGTAAGAGAAACATTGTGATATTTCTTCTTTCAAAAGTTACATAGACTAGTTTAGTAACTAGAAACTGTATGTCTGATGAAGACTTGAATGCCCTCTCTGCATTTCTTTGTGAACAGAAAAAGAATTCCCTTCCAGTGACATGTTCAAGGCCGACGCGGTGAAGCCTGCAGCTTCCAAAACCAGTCCGAGCACAAAGGCGGGCAGCAGGGAGCATGATGGCAGCAGCGCAGAGTCTGGAGACTCAGAGATTGAGCTGGTGGCTGAGGAGCCTCCAAAGGCCGCTAACAACCCATTTGCCCAGCCGCCTAAAAGCAAGGGCACATCCAGCCAGCCAAACAACCCCTTTGACAATCCCCCAGTCGCCAAGGTTGGTTTCGGCCTAGCAGGCAACCACGCTCCACCCACAGCCTACAGCATTCTGAGGGAGGAGAGAGAGGCCGAGCTCGACAGTGATCTCTTCATTGAGTCTGCGTCTGAAGAGAGCCCAAAGAGAGAGCAGGGCTTCGGCGGCCCCAAAAAGGGAGCCGGCCCTCCCTCTCCCCTGGTTCCCAGCGCCGTCCCTCCCCGTAGTACGGCTGAGGCGGTGCCAGCCGAGCCCCCGATCACAGAAAAGGTGAAGACCCCGGTGAAAACAGAGGAGGATCGCCCCAGCAAGCCCAAGCCACCCACTGCAGCCGTGCCCCCAGAGGTGCGATCGGAGAGGCCCCACCAGGACGACATGCACAAGCACACCGATGAGGGCAAAGGAGACCTGGGAAAGCCTGCTCCTTCAATCTTCCTGCAGGGCTTTGGTAAAGAAAAAGGTCAGTCTTATTAAAATCTTGATTGAATGTGGTGTTTTCTAAAGAATACACTTTTCACCTCTGCACAAAAATGTATTGTTGTTGCCTCTCTGTGGAAGTAATAGGATTTCACAAAACATGTCTGTAATCTTTTCATTGTTGCAGTGGTTTCACCTTGGCTTAAAAGCCGCTATCTCGAGTTTCCAGAAATAGTGCTGTGGAACAGGTAGCGTTGCATATGCTGACGTGTCTTCATGCCCGAGTGAAACAGCTATCGCATGTGCATTTATGTTTAAAACCTTCCTATCTAGGGATAAAAACTGAAAAGATATTGACAGCAAATTTCTAATTAAATCACCAACACAGTACTTGTGTTTGCTTCCCTCCTGGTAGCTACCTGCATGGCGTGCTTTGACGTTGCTTTGTTGACAAGGCCGGGAAAGTAAACAGGATTGCTGAGAGAGATGGGATGCTCCACTGCTGCGTGTGTGTCTGTGCCGGGGTTGGGGGGTGGGAAGTGTTGAACTTTCCTGCGGTCTGCTTCCCCCTGGTGTTACATTTGAGAAAAAAAGCAGAGTGAGGATGCATTGATTCCCATTTATGACATACATGATGACTGAAACTCAACAGCCACACTGTCTAAACTTGTAAACATTACTCTCTCAAATTATAGAATTGCAGATGTTGAGAAAGCTATTTCTGCATCTTGACAGCATCTGGCTCCTTACGCCCATCTGTGATTAGGTAAGTCAGACATGCCAGTCCCAGTCAGCAGGAGTTAATGCTGTCTAAGCTGCACATTTGGGGTTGGGTATTTGACTTCTATTGGCTGTTTTCTCTGTTCTTGTGAACAGTGGGTTTACATAATCCTATGATGTCAAAATGGGGCACACTCCTACTTAGGGGCTCTGAAGGCTTCCTCTGAATTTCAGTTACAGAGCTGTAAAAAATCACATCTCATGAATGATGTTTGGCTTTGATTTTCGGAAACTCGCAGCTACTGGTGCACCCTGGTCCAGCAGAATGTGACGATTAAGTCGGTGACAAATTTGAAATGTGTAATATTACGAGCTGTTGTGATTAAATGGTAAATAAAAGAGGCGGTCCCTGGTTTGTTTACTCGGACTGTAAGAAGGTTCTGGAAATGCTAAAAAGCAGGTCACGTGTATATGTTCTGCACCACTAGAGGGCGCAGTGCACCTTTGTCATGGCTGCTATGTGGAAGACCAGCAGATATTGTTTTCATCAGTCTGTGCACTTCCACGCCAGTTGCCATAGCAACAGTGATGGGGGAGCGTGTTCAGTCTGGTTCAGGGAAATCTGTTTTTTCTTCCCTCTTGGTTGGTATTGGCATTGAAGCCTGTCAAGGCTGCAGTGAGCAGAAGGTGTGAGGTGTGGCTGTCTGCAGGGGGGGTGGACAGAGGGGACACGACTTAAGGCGTTGATTGGATTGAAAAATGACGTAAACTATAAAGGAATTGATTTCTGCTCAGTGCTGACAACACCGTGACTGTGCTGTTTCTTTTGCACTTCTATTTTGAAGCGTCCTACATTGCTTTTTCAGTCCCAGGTCTCTGTACAGGTCCATTTGCATTACAAATATATTCTAGGGAGGAAATTGTAAATCACAAACACATCCTGAGGGCACTAAACAAAGAACATTGTGCTGTAATGCACAGTGTCTCTCGTTATGAATTATTAAAGTGCAAGCACTTTGCCTCTTCAATTATCAGTGAGTCATAGTGGAAACAGCTATTTGAATCTCTGGCTACAACCTTAAATATTGTTGTGTGCAAATAAAGAACAACGGACCTGGATGTTTGCCATTTTCTTCCTTAGCAACGTGGTCTCAAGTCCAGCTATTTTCAACCTGCAGAAAACACTGCTGTTGCACTCTGTCTGGTGTGCAACATGACTATTAAAAATGACTCCTGTTCTTCTAACGAGCTACAAGGGAAGCCTTGCTTGTATATGACAAGCATATGTGGGATAACCCTCCCACTGCTTGTACCCACTATCACCAGTCTGCTCTGATGCTCTGTTAGGGCTTTTATTGTGAAGATAGTGTTCCTTCCCTTAGCTTAGTCTCCAACGATCACCACCCGCCCTCTCACCCCCCTAGGCTCTTTTAATCATTGCATGGATGGTTTGCTGCAGCAGCAACTGTGGTGTGGTGTTTACAATTTGACCCCCTCCCCCTCCCCCAGCACACACACACACACACACACATACATACGCACTTTCCCCGCTCCTTGTTTTATAGCAAGCGCTGCTCCACAGCATCAGTCTGTGAGCTCCGCGAGCCGGCAGCACCTTGGAAACCTTTCCTCCCTCCCTCCCTTCCTCCCTCTCTGTCATCTCAGCCTATCTCCCGCATCCTTCTTTTTTTTTTCGACCATTCATGCCTTTCTGGGATGAGTGAGTGAGTCGGTGCTACTGAAGAGGGAGACAAAGAAGAAAACGGGAGACAATAAAGAGGAAGAGAGAACAGGGACATAACTGATCACCAGCATGCAGGCCACTGCAGACGTTACCAAGAAGGAAAGCTCCTGGAGCGGCTGGAAGGGCCAGGGTACAGATGTGTTTACTGTGATCTGCTCACCAGTCTGTCTGTGTTTTGTGGCTGTGAGAGAGGGACTGTTACCTCTGCATGCAGGTTAAATATTCATGACACTGTGGGTTGACTGTGTGTGTGTGCTTTGCATGTGTACATTTGTCATCTAACTGCATTTGTCGAGCGTTGGGGAATCAAACGGCAGTGTTTACCTGCGCCTGTTTTCCCACGGACACGCCCTGATGACAGATCCTTTCTGCTGCATGTATGTGTGTGCGTCCGATAAAAAAAAAAAAAAGAGGAGAAGGGGCGAGTGACGCTGGTGGGTGTTTTGGAAATCAAGTGTATACACACCAGTGTGCTGGGAGCCATCTGTTTTGGCTGCATGCTAATATGGATGCCAGCGTTGTGTTGTGGACTAAGGCGTGTCATTGTCATCACCACCCCCCCACTTTGCAACCGTGCAGGGGAGCTGGTTTTATATGGCGTATGCTCTGTTTTTGTGTAACGAGGCGGTCTATCTAGTATCCGGACGGCATTGACAGACTGTCTCCATGGTAACCAGGGCACACCCAGCATGATTACATCAGCCCCCATCTCCTAGGCTGCCATGGCACCTTGCAGAGACTGGGCCGGGGAAGAGCATCCTCCGTCTGTCTGTTTCCACAGCATGGAGGGCTCGTAGAAGGGGCCAAGAGAGAAAATGGCGTCCCTTCCTTCACACTGGTTGTGGTTTATTATCTGCCATCTTTTTAGGTTTAGCTTACAGTAGCAGTGTAAATGCAATAGAAGGGTCTGGTGATTGTATCCCAACAGAGACCACAACAGCCACTGATTGTTGATGTGCAGCTTTGTAAAAATAACCCTGATGACAAAGCCCCATTCGTCATCATTCTACTGAGTCATTATCCATTTCATGTGGCCAAGACTTTGTAACATGATGAGCCTATCTGATGGGGATCTGTCCACAACAGGAGGAACGCATCAAATTAAGCTGATACAGGTAGCACAGCAAAGTATGAAATTGAGCAGATTTGCTTTCTGCAGATGAATGTTTGCACATCACCTTGAAGCTATAGGCGTTTTTATGTTTAGTCATTCTCATTGCACATGCACAGCACTGACTCAGTGCCACCAAGCTACTCATCAAACAATGATGCAGACATATCCAAGACAGGACTCAAGATGACACACAACAGCCAGGTTTTCTAATGCATACTCAAAACAGATACTGTCCACTGTGTGCACACTTGATTAGCGTCTCCTAAACGAGTGGCTACCTTTATCAATCAAGTAAATCTTTAAATATATGGCATAATGTGTCACAAAACCACACAGATAACAAAATGAAGAACATATGTTTTGCTTAATAAATGGCAGCTAAATAACCAGTTTTGTATGTATTAGTTTCTCAAATACATGAACATAGGTCAGCACCTAGTTACTGTCTGCTTTGGTACGTTAAGTATTTAGTGGTGCATTTAAGACGACTTTAATTTACTTAGCTAGTTGTTTCAAATCATTATTTGATTGTTTGTCTTTGACAATCAAACTTTGGGATAGTTCAGAAAGAAAGGAATAGGAATAACATAACACAGTATGGCTTACTCGCTGCTAGTGATATTAATGCATGCATACATCTATACAAATAAGTTCTATGATATGGAGAGGTCTGAGAGAATAATCTAATTTTAGAAATACACTAAAGGTGGTTGGATAGTTGAAACGTTTTAGTGCCATTTTGGTTTAAAATGTTTTGGTGAACTGGCCCCATTTGTTCATTTCAGTTCAGCTCTAGCAAATGTCCATTCATCACGTGAGTAACTCAGATACACTGACAATAAATTTGAGGTTCATAATTGTCATGTCCCACCCAAATGTAAACGTATCATCCCCAAGTTCAAGTTCCAAGTCTGAGACTCGAGTCCTGAATCTGTTGGCAGCAGAAGTCCCTCTGCATGTTTGCTCACTCTGGCTGATGGCTTGTTTGAGGCCACAAGGATGTCTTTAGTGATTTAATGAGGTCAGGCTAAACTAGTTTCACTACAGAAAAGGGGGAGGGGGAATCATATCATTGTCACTGGTGTTAATCATTTGCTCTGGTTTTTGCTCGGTGTACGAGTTGAATATCAGACGCAAGAGTCATGTCAACAAACGGAGCTCAGCATTCGTACTCCCTCTGTTCAACATCCTGCACATGGTACATTAAACTGTCACCCATGCAGTTCAGTTTTTGCTACTGTCAAAAACGAACTGGATTTTTCTATATTTGATACATGCATTAATATAGTTTCAATCAAATGTAAAAAAAAATTAAATGTCACCCCTACTGTCATCTAGTGTAAACAAGCTGCACCACACATTTTTATTCAAAAAATCTGAGCTTGTAATGTGACTATCAGTTAATCTTTAAGGTCTTTATATACACCGTCTTTCTTATTTTTTCAACACAGACTTGACAACTAACTGGCATCGTGTAAAACCTGCCATTGTCCTTTTGTGCTCCACAATAAAGGGAGAGGCTGTCTTCATGTGTCGGGGTGTAGAGACACATTATGTGCTGCTGATTCCCCAGATTCACAGCAAATGAATCTCTCTCTGTTCCCAAAGGAACGCTCTTTCCCCTCCCTCCCTCCCTCCCTCCCTCTCCCTTCCACTGTCGGCCCCTCCCTTCCTCCCTCTCTCCATCTCTCAGTGAGCGCTGGAGAGAAAATGGAGCACGGTAACTATGGTAACTGCATCAGGCAGGTGCTCAGCAGATCCTTGCCACTGAAGCATTTTAATGGAGGAGTTGAACATGGGCTACAGTCTGTGCGGTTTATTACCGTGCAACGCTACTGGAGTCGCCTCATCTTTAGCTACTGAAGTCATTTGATGCACATTAAAGAGGACTCTGGTTTCATTTTGATTCACTGTCTTGTATTTTAGTCGCTGCTTGGCAGTCTTTGTCACGTGTCAGCGGGGCTGCGCTTAAAAGCTGGAGCACAAAAGAGCTCACAGAGAGAGGGAGTGTTTGCATGTGTGTGTGTGTTAGGGTGTGTGTGCTGGATTGCAATGTGATTCTTTGGCAACCGCACCCCACAGACGCCCCCCCCGCCCTCCCCTGCTTCCTCAGTCCCCCTGCACAGACGGATGCTGATTTGCTGGTGTGGCTGTGGCCCCTCCTCTCCTGTGCAGGGGGGACTCCCCCTCCACTGCTCTCCTTTTGTCCGTGGATAAAGCAGCTGCCTCTTTCCCTGTTCAGCCATGGGAGCCGCAGGTCAGTACACGCTTCTACTGCACTAGCTAAAGCTTTCTCAGTCTGCGTGCAGTCTGTGCAGCACATCACAAGGCACGGGCGCTGCCGCCGGTCAACACCTGTCTCTAGCAGAGCTGATGTGTCTTTGTGGTGTTACAGCTGCTGGATGTGCTACCTGTGCCTGTCTGTCTGTCTGTGTGTTTGTGTGTGAGCATCTCCATGCAAATCAGCAGCCACACGGACAGTTTGTCAATGGTGGCAGCAAAATATGGCTTCTATTGGGAGTGGTGCATGTACGGCAGCGAGGGCACATGGATCCTGTTCACACTGTTTCTGAATGAGTAGTGTCTTTGATTTGATCGTGGGGGTGGGAGGGGGTAGATGGGTACTGTAAGCCACTATTGATTACTGATATGTAAAGACAGATGTTATTTTACAGTATAGGAAGTTTAGTGTGTGATGATTTTACTTAGTCACAATGTCTGTTCTTGTGCCACCCAGGTTTAGCCTGCCTTTTTGGCATCCACAGATACCTTTTAGTGGAGAGTAAAGATGGCCGTCATCACTATGCTGCTCACAGCTCCACAGCTAAAATTAGAGCAGGCGGACAGCTCAGAGAGGAAGAGTAAGACACCCAAGAGACCTCAGCCGCCGATTCTTTCTTCTTCACAGGCACAAAAGTTTACATTGACATACCGGTTCTGCCTCCCTATGTGATTTCCAGGTGAAGGATTTCCAGGTGTCTGTGCCAACAGATGAAATGGTAAAAACCCTGGTAGTACTGTTAGACGTGCAGTGGTGGAGGCAGCTGGTTCAGCAGAGGTGAAACAAGCAGCCGACAGTTCTCATGGAAACCGTGTGTTTCCAGCCGACACAGACGACTGCCAGAGGAGGACCATGTCGGCTGTAATGGTACACTGGGCTAATCCTCAGTTATCGCTTCTCTCTCTCTCATCTTTGCCAGTGGCTTTGTATTACAGGCCCCACCAACCAAAAAAAGAGAGGAAAAGAAAATGTTAGAATAAAAGGAAAATGGTGCAGCAAAACGCACGAGTATTAGTGACACTGTTCGGAGGAATCGTGGTGTTTCACTGCATTGAAGCATTGCTATCCTTCATCACTGACCACAGAGCTGCTTGTCTGACCAGGTCACATTGAACCGTTATCTATGAACTGCTGATAGCGCTTCTATTCCTGCTACTGCCTTCACCGAGCTATAGGTCAATCATTAATTCTGTTCTGTGAGCAGCCAGTGCAGGTGTACCCTCGGTGTAACACAGCTCCCTCTGCCATGTATGTTTGTATACGTATGGGAGCAGACCAGATGCCACCGATGATAAGTACACGTCAGAGTATATACTATAAAGTCTCACTGGTACGGAGTGTGGCAACGCAGACTGAGGCACTTGCTCGACAAGTGAGAGTCGTGTATTATCTTCTTCAAAGGTTGCGCTATATATAGGAGTAAAGAAACTGAACTGACAAATCGTCACTCATCACGCCACCTCACAGCTCGCTCTAACTTAATGAAAAGCTAGGTTAGGAAGCTGGGTTAAAACAGGATCACGTGACAGCCGAGGATCTCTGAGGACGCTGGGTTGTGAACAGCTTCCAGATATTTGACCCAAATGTGTGGTGTGTAGCACGCGGCATCTACTTTGATACGGATATGTCCGCGGGTGCCTGCTTGTCACAGAGTGAGAGGTCAGGTCGGGCTGGTTGTGGGTCCTAACCCTGTTTGTCCTTGTTCTGTCCTTCCCCTCCAGCGATTGACCTGCTCTACTGGAGGAATGTGAAGCAGTCGGGGGCCGTGTTCAGCAGCGTGCTTCTGCTCCTCTTCTCCCTGACCCAGTTCAGCGTGGTCAGCGTCGGAGCCTACTTAGCCCTGGCGGCCCTCTCTGCCACCATCAGCTTCAGGATCTACAAGTCTGTGCTGCAGGCTGTGCAGAAGACCGATGAGGGACATCCTTTCAAGTGAGTAGATTGCTCAATCTATCTAGATTTGTTCAATCAAATCTGTAGCATTTACTTACTGAGAGGTCTTGTCTATGTTTCTGACCCTGTATTTGTCACCAGAGCCTACCTGGAGATCGAAATCGCTCTATCCCAGGACCAGATCAGCAAATATGCCGACAAAATCCTGCTGTACAGCAACACCTGTATGAAGGAGCTCCGCAGGCTGTTCCTCGTACAAGACCTGGTCGACTCCTTGAAGGTTTGCCTCAAACTCGCTTGTTTGCCTTTTAGCATCGCTAGCAAGGGATGACAATATATGTCAGTCACTTCAAACTGCACTGCCTTCAGGTACAGTCTAAGATCAGCTCTGCTTCTCGGGGCCACTAGAGGGGCTTTTTGACTCATGTCATAAAACTAAGAACACAGACACCAAAACTGTCTGGTAGTACATGTACATGCTGTCAGACATGCAGGTTACAACCATTAAAACGTGATGTGTGTGTGTGCGTATGTGTTTCAGTTTGCTGTTTTGATGTGGCTGCTGACCTACGTGGGCGCTCTCTTCAACGGCCTGACACTGCTCATCCTAGGTGAGGTCATCCTGACTCAATACATGTCCTGCTCAACAAACTTCCGAGCACTGTTGTTGTCTCACACACACTAATCTTCAGAGGACTTCCACAGAATACATATAAAGCTATATTATATCATTTGTTTCATTAATGAGAAGTACAGCATGTCCTTATCACGACGCCAGAACCAAATTCATTTATTGGACATGTTTACTTCACTGTCGAACGTGCACATTATCTGTTTACTTTTCCAGTTTGCCTTAGATAAGTCTTGGCTGGTGGGGTGTGCTGGAGGCCCTGCTGACACAAGTGTGCTCCTGTGTGAACTTATTCCCACTGTAGGTCAAAACTAACATTACTCTCTCCATGCCTCTACAGCTGTGGTCTCCATGTTCACCATGCCCGTGGTCTATGAGAAACATCAGGTAGGAATTTGAGCGTCACGGTAACTCAAGTCAAGTTTACAAAATGATGTCTGGTATTTATTGTCACTTTCCTTTTGTTTTCAGGCGCAGATTGATCAGTATGTGGGACTAATACGGACCCAAGTCAACTCTGTGGTGGGGAAGTGAGTGTTTGCCATTCAGGCTTTTTGTTCATTCGCGATATACGACACAAATGTAGCTGCAAGTCTGAGCACCAAGCCACACAAGAGGAAATCAAGCAGTGTGGAAATACAGCGAGGAGTCTGGGGCAAACAATTACAGAAGAGCAGCACTTGCTGTACCTCGATTAGAGCCACTGATGTGCCCTTGTGCAAGGCACTTAACCCTTACTCCTATGCTCAGAGGCCAGCAGATAAGACTGCAGTTGTACTGGGCAGCTTCCAGGTATTTGCGTGGAAGCAGGGCGTTTGTGCTCAGCAAACCTTCCAATTTGCAACTTTTATTCACATTATAGACTATCAAGTCTGTTTAAGATCAATAAAAAAGGCTACAGATGCTAACATGTTGCACAATCAGCTGGTCAGTTTAATTGTCTGAAACTGACTAGTCTATATTCATAAGCTCTGTGTTAACCCAGAAAAAAAGAGTAAAGTCACTGGGTTTCTAAAGGGTTAATTGATGCCAAAATGTCTGTCTGCAGTTTTTTGGACTGAACACTATCTATTTGCCAATTTTAGTAAAACCTGACGGTAAGTTCTATGGACTGCCATAAAAAGAGAGAGTACAACAATAGGAGGTTTAAAACAAAGTAGAATAAGCACAACTTAATTTAGAATAAATACCTTGCTGGACACGTGGTATTAAAGCCTGTTTTCTCTGTCCAGGATCCAAGCGAAGATCCCCGGGGCCAAGAGGAAGGAGGAGTAGACCCGTCTGTCTCACCGTGAAGCTGACAGTCCAGTCCAGCTCAGAGTCAGGCAGCTCGGTCACTGTTGAAGAGCCTGGTCGTCATCTGTGGGGCATAGTGCTATATGTCATCTTGGTGTTCTCTAAAAGCATCCACTGGAGAAACCTCCACCCTGTCTATAGCAGTCTTAACACTAACACACAGTCACACGTACATAATCCTGTTTCTAGGTAGACGAGTACACAACTAGAAAACAAAAAAAGAAACTGACTTTTTTTGTGTTGCTTATTATTAAAGTGCATGAAGTCGAGCCTTGGGTAAATAATATTTGATATCTTTTGTGCAGTTTTTAAATCACGCTACATTTTTGCTTTGCAGTGCTTTACCACAAACTGTATGGTTTGGCACAAAAAAAGCTAAATGCCCACAGACGTGCTCTGCTGCCAATGTTAAATACTGCTTCATGTTTCTGAGTTAGCGGACAGGGCTTCTCTCAGTATATGTCCATATATATAAATAGCAAAAATGGTTTCCTTTTGGTGTTTCCAAGCACAACATAATTTAACAATATGCGTCTTAGATGTGGTAATTGTAGGGTTTTGCTTTTGTATAACCATAAGGAACAAAACACACGCTCATGTTTAAGGTACTGTTGTACAACTACTATGAAGACAAGGAGTATCTGGTGATATTTAGCTTGTTTGAATAACTGTCCAACTTTGTACTATGTTCAACTATACTCTGTAGTTCTTTAGACCCTGGACTCTTTAACTATTTGCACTTACACTATGTATTTAATTACAAGAATAAGAAAAATAAATGTACCTTGATGTATAACATCTCCTCGGCCACTTTACTGATGAGTTCACATTCATGAGACGACTTCAAGTGAGTGAAGATGAGTTTGTGTGCGACACTGCAGCTAAGTTTGACGTGATAACACTCGTTATGGATGGGAGAGCTGAAATGATGAGCTATAAATACAAGCCAGTGAATTCTGGCACAGACACTCATCTCGTAGTAGTTTTGTGTGTGTGTGTGTGTGTGTGCTGTGGGGATATATTTAACTTGACTCTTGGGTCACAATGAGACTATGTTTGAATGAAGACTGATTGACAAGCCTCATCTGTTGCAAACAACTATTTTTAATGGCCCACTGCTGAAGCGCTGTTACAAAGAGTTGTACAGGATGATTCTCATCAATTAACTTTTACATTTCTCATTAGCAGTCACTTGTTTAAACAGGGAAGAACTACTACTCCAGTGGTAGCTGCAAACAACAAAGTAAAGATTGAGGATTTTGCTGTGCTGCTGAAAGCTACAGCCCTATTTGAACTTTAAAAAAATATACTCCTCTGAACGTAAATTAATAAAAAATTCCAGGCAACTGCGTATAAAACAACATTAGAATCAGTTCCATTTCAACAGAAATGCAAGAAGTACAGTGACTTTTTAGCTGTTGAGGAGAGTGACGGGATGCAGCTCGAAGAGAACACCTCTGCTCTTTCCTCCTCCAGGCTCGACAATATCCATCTTCAGAGCAGGATCCACCTGCATGTTCAATACACCAACACTTTAAAACACGCATCGCTAAAATGTGTTCACAAAACAGCATGTGACAGGGCTAATAATCAAATAAAAAGTAGGGCTATCAATCAATTAAAATATTTAATCGTTATTTAGCCTCCTTTCTGACAAGCTAGTTTTACTTGGTTGGTACCAATGGATTATTTAGGTTTTCTAGTTTCAAATGATGCCAGTATCTCCGCCTAGCTTTAAAACTGAGCCCGCTACAACCTCCAAAATATCAATATCGCAAGTTGTGTTAATGCTTTTAAGAAATTAGTGGCGTAAAAACGAATTTGCGTTAATGTGTTATTATCGTGTTAACTTTGACAGCCCTAACAAAAAGTATTAAATAATCGATGCAGGAGCTCTTTCGTGTACTATACCTGGTTCCATTTATCGGGTTTCTCGTAGTACACTTGATTGACAGCTTCCCTCGGCGGTGACTTGGTGAACAGCCTGCAGTATATGTTATAAACGGATCAACAACTGCATACACACTGATCGAACGTCCAACCTATATACTGATATCTGTGGGTGCATGTGTGTGACCTTATGAGGCGGTCCCGGCAGTCCTCCTGCAGGTGGCTGATCCTGTCGGGCCCCAGATGCATCGTGCCACTGGGCCCTTCACACACCAGACGGTTTATAGCCACTCGCAAAGCATTTATCTGAAAAAGTCAGAATGCTACATCATGTAATATTGACATTACAGTATAATAGAATAGTAATATATAACAGAAACAAGGCCTAGTGCTGTCAATCATTAGCACACCAGTGCTATCATCATATTACTGCTATTATACTAGTTTTAGTTTAGATATGTATTATTAGCTGTCACCATACTGAGAATAATAATAAAAACATACTGAGAAATATTATTTAGATTCCATGAAGAAAGTTTAACTCAAAAAAGAGTAAATTCCATAAAGCAATTGATAAAATATTGCTCCATCTCGGTAATACTTTGGAGAAACACATTTTAACTCCATGTATTACTATTGTTCTTCAGGGAAAAGGAAGTGCTACAGCCCAGCTGTGTTGTTTTGTCACAGAGCATGAAGTGAAATAAGTTGAAATTAGGTAAACTCTTGAGGAGACGTGCTACCAATTACCCGTCAAACACCAACCAATGGGTGACAAAGGATCAGTCAGAAACCGATCTGTATTCCTGCCTACTTCATCACTGCTGTCAGTCACAACACAGCTGTCTCTCTGCTGACAGCTGTTACCTCAGTGATGTCTTCAACATCAAATTTGACGTCGAAGGTGAGTTCGATGTCGTGCTCAGGTAGGATGCCCTCCTGTGTCTGACTGTTAAAGCCCAGGCCACAGAGGGCGCCGGTGTAGCAGGTCCTCTCTTCATTAGTGCTACAAAAAAATGAGGGGAAATATTAACATGGGTATTTGGATTACGCTGCCTTTAAGGTGAGCAGTGATAAGTCTGTGTGTCTGACTCACCGTAACTCCATGATGGGGGTGAAGAGCATGGTTAGGAGTGCAGGCAGTCCGGGGATGTCTGGCATGATGGAGGTATCTTTCAGTAGAATACGTGTCCCTGAAACACAACCACACGTTTACAGCTGCAATAGTTGATTTTGACATTTAGAAAGAGAAGAAAAAATACAGTCCTAACATTTCGCATCCTTATAAAGTTGGTCTGACAAATGTGTTCCTAAAAACTGCATGGTTCTGCACTGACCTGGATATTTTTTTATCCACAAAAGGGCATGCATTAAAGGTTTGGGAACCACTGAAAACAGTGCATGTTTTCATATTTCAACAGACACGGAGCAACATTAGCATTCATTTGAAGTTGTGTTTCTGGCCACCTGATCAATGTATGTCCAATATTACTACCAACTACTGAGAAAAATATCTGGGTCTTTAGCCTGCTAAATGCTCCGTTATGTTCACCAGCTCATCGCTAACTTTGTCTGTTTGGTGCTAGGCGGGTAGTGTACAGTGGGGTTATCACAGAAAAACAGCTGCCTTCTACTGGAAATTTCTACCAAAACAATGAGCTTAAAGAAACTAAAGCCTCTGACATACTTTCCATGTAGCTGCGGACTTGTAACGGTCGCGCACGTGTTTCTATCCATACTACAAGTGAGGGTCCGTGTTGGTCTGACGTTCCACGCATGCACATTTCCTGATCCACACTCTATTCCAGTTGGAAGCGGTTAATGCACACAAAAATGTTGTTTGCCACGAGTTCAACGCCATTTTTCTGTCTTTGTATTCCTTCTATAAGATGAATTATATAAATGTAGGTAATGGTGGATCTCCTCGTACAACCTCTCTTGAAAACAAGCATCCAATTTGTGTGGGTGAGCGTGGGACGAAACTGGATTCAGGATCAGGTTCCTTTATTTGTGTCCATAGGTAGATTTGGTTTGCAGTAAAAAGACAAGGTATACATCGTGACACACACATTTCACAAACACACAATAGACAAACATGATAAAAACACTCAAGGCTCCACTGAACACTAAAACCACTAAAATACAATGAATAAATATGAATAAATATATAAGCAAGCGTTGCTTCTATAGCGTCTGTACAGTGTTGTTACAACTTGTTCATCTGAGTGATGGCTGCTGGAACAAAGCTTTTTTTATAAAGCTTTGTTCTACACCTTGAGACACTAAACCTCCGCCAAGAAGGATGAAGCTGAAATTCTGTGCAGAGGGTGGGAGTCATCATTTAAAATGGAGTCGGTTATCAGCTGTAACTGTCTGGTGTACAGGGACCCTGGGTTAAGCTGTGACTTACCAGTCAGCCTACTAGACCATTTCACGATCTGATTCAGAGAATTTCTGTTCTTTAAAGAGAAGTTTCCAAACCATGACACCAAAGAAAAGGACAAGATTGATTAAATTAATTAAATTAATAATTCAATAAAAATAAATAATATAATAAATAAATGGACATGGAGCATGAACAGTTGGCACGCTCACTATGCATACATTCTGCAAGGTCACAAATTTTGGGCTGCACACACGTCCACATAGGGTCCATATAGGCGTGGACCCTCGTCGACATGGGCGGATGACATCATTTATGTCACACAGACCAACGCGGACACAAAGAATGTATTATTGGCTTAAAAAAGCTCTGTAGAGCTGAGAGGGACGGCTGATGTTGTTTGATAGTTTGTGTGTTTGTCACTTAAAGCAACGGCTCTCATATTACATATTGTAATTTGATCCATTGTTAATATAAACATATTGACTAGTGGAGCTTTAAGCTGTAAATGCACGCCCCTGAGTTTGCATTTATGAGGAGATCTGGTACCTGTGGAGTTGACTGACACAGCCCCAGCCACCAGCATCCTCTGATGTTTGTAGTGAGGGTTTTCATTCACGGCCAAGGAGTTGATGCTGCTTCTCTCTATACACACTGTCCTGCAGGAGGACACACACATAAGCACAGATAAGAGGGGGGGGGATTCATAACCTGCAAGTTTATTTGGTCGTTGTGTGCGTAATTGCTTACTTGTAGAAGGTCTTGTGGCTCAAGCTGTGGAAGTTTATCTTATGAGGACTGTTTGGTCCATGCAGATGAACCTGCAGTGGTAGACAGAAGGCTGCAGTCAGAAGGCTGCAGTCAGAAGGCTGCAGTCAGAAGGCTGCAGTCAGAAGGCTGCAGTCAGACACATCACATGACTCATGCATCTTCATGCATCGGTTATTGTTGACAGTCACCCTGTCGTCATTGTTCTGCTCGTCAGACAGAATGGGTGTGCCTCTGAATAAACACATCACATGAATTGAAATGGCTCCATCTCCTGGACAAACTGAGAGCAGACGGTGCGGAGGCGATGCCGTCATCCACCCAATACCAAAATATCAGCATCTCAGACACTCAAAGTCTGTGTCCTATTTTTAAATCCCTCCACAAAACCCAGTTTAATCTTAAGGCTTTTTCTTGTAATCATAGAACTGTTTTTAATCCTCGTTACTGTTTTTCTTTAGATTTGTGAAGCACTTTGTAATATTGTTTTTTATACTGCAGTGTATCTTGCCTTTGTCTTGGATTGGGACTGGCGGCTCTTGGAAAAGTGGGCAAGCAGGTTGTCAATGAGCTGCTTCTCCTCTTTCTTGCGATCTTTCCAGGAGCTGCTGGCAGCGTTGGGGACATATGTACCACTTTCCATGTCCTTGTACAGGGACATCAGTGCCTCATGGTTTTGCTGCGGGAGCACACAAAATGAGACATCTAGACTGAGAAGGGCACACAGCATTTGTAAAGATCTCTCTGAATCTGGGCTAGCATGGTTGAGATATTTTTCTTTCAAATTCAATTAAGCTTTGTCTCAACACATCAGGGTTTCTTGTTGTGTTTTACAGTCAGCTTGGGCCGAAAACCCCAACCAACTTCATGATTCATGCTTTTATTTTCATTTTCATTTTCATTGACACCAAAGCAATGCTGCTCACAGCGTCCAACCACAACATCTGCTGGGAAAAATCAGTACTGCAAGTACAAAGGAGAACATTTGGAAGCGTCATTGTGTGAGCAGTGCAATGGTTTTAGAACACGTCATTTGCTGTATTCTGGCAAATCTATAGGTTGGACATACAAATCATTTGGATTGTCAGCGATAAAGTGGAATATGCTGCAGGTCTGGTTAGGGGAGTTTCTATGGAAGTTGTGATGCTGTTTATCCATCCATTATCTGTAACCGCTTATCCTGTTCAGGGTCACGGGGGTGGGGCTGGAGCCGATCCCAGCTGACATTGAGCAAAGGCGGAGGCCAGACTATCAAAGGAGACAGACAACCATTCACGCTCACATTCACACCTACGGGCTATTTAGAGTCAACAGTGAACCTGTATGTCTTTGGACTGTG
The DNA here is from genome assembly GCA_916700995.1 of Hozukius guyotensis. NCBI lineage: Eukaryota > Metazoa > Chordata > Actinopteri > Perciformes > Sebastidae > Hozukius > Hozukius guyotensis. Next base: position 162,941 of record CAKALU010059120.1, on the reverse strand, counting down.
GGAGGAAGCTGAAGAACCCGGAGAAAACCCACACTAACACAGGGAGAACATGCAAACTCCACACAGAAGACCCTCTCGCTGTGAAGCGGAAGTTCTAACCACTGCACCACCGTGCCGCCCGTGATGCTGTTTATTTGTCATGGAAACTTTATAGTACACTGTAGCTAATGTTAATCCAGGCTGACCACAGCGACTGCGCTCTCTGAAGAGAACTACCAACTTTTATGAAGCTCCTTTCAAGCCTGCAGGGGGCAAGTCATTCAGCATATATTTAGGTGAAGTATCACTTTAAGTTAGGGGCATGTTATGATGATTTATTTCTATATTGCACACTGCCTAATACATTTCATGTGGGACAACCTGAGCTCCGAACTGGTGCGTCACCTTGGAATCGAAGCTCTCTTCGGCCTTCACAGCGTGTTCTTCTTCCACCAAGATGTCTACCACGCTGGTGTTTGTTGTCTCTGTGTTGATGAGCAGCTGCACACGAATGACACCGTGGAGGATGGAATACAGCGACACAATGAGCGAACGGCCCTTCACCAGTGTGATGAACCGGTCGCGGGCTCGGCTGCTCCACTGGTTGCCCAGGATGATGGACTGAGCTGAAGGATGCATTCCAGTAACTTGGAACTCCTGAGCCTGAGACCATGAGCAGAGTGTGTTTGTGTGTGTGTGTGTGTTACTGTTAGTTCACAGGTTAACAGATAAGTGTGCAATTACTCTCTGACCACTCATAGTATTGCTACCTGGAATGGGTGAGACAGGAGGTCAGACGGGAGCTCCCTGAGGCTGCTGCAGGCAACAACCGCTGTGTTGCCAAAGTCCAAGAAGAACACCTGCAGGACAACAACATATCCTGCACTCTGGTACATCAATAACAACAGCAACTGCTATCACATACTGCTGTTAAGAATGATTTCCATACATTCAGAGGTCAACACCAAGGTCAGTCTCCAAAGTTATGAGCCTGAATACCTGGAGACTACTACCCCTTCGGTATGCCTTTGAGAGTTACTGGCTTGTCTCATACAAAATACAGACACATGACCAAACCCCTGCTAGTTCTGGCCAGTGACGCTTACATTTTTGCAGACTTTATAAATATATTTAAATTTATTTTCTCCTTCCCTCTGCTCTCTGCTTTTCTTTCAATAATTCAGGTCTTTGGTAGATGTTTCTTTTCCTAGCATCTGGCTGGATCACAGTGGCTTTAAAAGCTTAAAAGCTAAATAACTACAGAACTTGGTGCAACCTGTGCAATACATTCATGGAATAAAAGTGATAACGTCACAACTTAATCAGTTGCACCACCATGTCAACATTCTGCATGTCAGAATACAAAGAGTAAATAATTCTCCACCTTATTAACATATCATTTCAGAAACAAATTGGTCTATTATAGCCAAGCAGGCCATTTAAAGTCTGTATTTGGTAGCACAGAGGTGGGGGCACTCGTCAAAAGGAAATATAAAACCCTGAAATTAGTAATTTATCTAAAATAAGCTTAGATTTCTTGATCAGCAACACTATAAACAATCAATTGTAGAGTATATCTCTTCTACCATGGCGTTATTATATAAGATACAGTTGAAAAGACATTGAAAATCAGACAGAAGAGAAGTAGAGATTTGTTATGAGAAAATGTAATGGCTACACTTCACCTTGACCAGAGAGCTGCAGCGTGTGAGCGATACTCACCTCCACTGTATTGCCACGCATGTGCAGGATCTTGGCACGGTAGTACTTGTTCTGCTCATTGATCTCAGAGTAAGGAGCCAGACACAGCAGGTTGGGGTAGAGCGACACGGTTAAAGGGTGCAGCGTACGCGAGTTTATCTCTGCTGTCAGGTTGCGCTGCTTCTCCAGGCTGGCTTCATCTGCCTGGAAGCCCCAGAAGTTACCCACCTCCACCACCTGAAGCAGAGGTCAGAGTTAAGAGAGCATACATCCATTCATGATTCAGACATTTAGTCAAAAACCCTAACATATGGGTATCTCTTTTGAAATTGACCTCTGTTTGACCGAGTTAAATGTAAAAGACTGACCTCTGTGATGTTGACCACGAACAAGGGGTTGGGGGGTAGCTTGTCTGGGTCGATGCTCCCGCTCACCACTCCCACCGGGCAGACAGACTGGCTCTGGAAGTCCACATTCACCCTGCACAGCAACAGCACATAGAGAACTGGACCTTAAAGTTATGCTGTTATTAACTGTATTTATTGCTGTTTTGAGGTTGTCTGTCATATCATCACATTATTAGCAGAGTTAATAGTTAACGGAGTTGCTTGGCAACTGTTCATATCCTAAACCAACTTGCAAATATTAAAGTTTATTCAGAGTTTACTACTGATCAGAGCAATCGATGCAATGATTTTTAGGGCTGTAACCGAATCAAAATTTGTTTTATTTAACTCAGATTTGACTGTTGAATACGAAGACTCGACTGTTCTGTTTTCTTCATATTTCTTCATATAGACTGGCAATCAGAAAATCCATTGGCCTGAGTTTCAGAGATGATTTCGACCACATTAACATAGTCAAATGTGGTCAAATGCGGTCCCCCACAATATCATAATGAACCAAAAATATATTTACAATGCTTGATTTTCCAAGCATTGTTTATAAGACAAGGCTGCAAGTATCAGTATTGGGACAGAGCCTCTGTGTGTTGTTCACAGATAGGAGTACTTCAGCCGGGTGGATGCTTGTCAATATGGGGGCTTGAATTCAGTTTCTTTGGTTTGGGTAGAGCATTTTAAAAAATGATGCCAAATAAGAATCACAATATAAAATCTATTTCTCTCTCTCTCTATCTGAAGGGAAAGTAATCAGTAAGAATATTCTGTGAGTTGTACTATTGTTAGATAGCGAATAATGTGCAAAGTCACCCCATCTCCCTCCTAGAGGGAGGTAGGAAGAAGCTGGCGCTGGCTCTGCCTAAAACCTCCTCTCTCTGAGTCCAAGTGATAGCTGGAGTCATGCAGAGCGTGAGGATGTCAGATTATATTAAGGCTCAGTGGAGGGGCGCTGACCAATGCAGCCTGTGGTCACCTTTCCAAAAAGACAGTCAAGTATGGGACTTTTCAAACCCCAAAAGTCAGACACAGTCATACATTTGCGCTCTTATGACATCACTGAGCAAATGTAAGATATTTCTTTAATTCATGCTGCAACTGATTTCACTCACTCACATACAGAAAGAAGGTTTCCATAATGTGTGAATAGTGCCGTACCGTGCATATTTCATGTGACTTATGTTTCTACCCCCAGAACAGATCTCTATTTGTTCGATGGGGAAGACGGACAGCTCCATGGGAGGACTCTGCTGTGCCAGGAGGAGGGCAAGAGACACCTCAGGCTGCACCCCCGAGTCTTGGGATGTCCTGTAGAACTCCACATATGCTCTAAGAAAACACACACAAACACAGTCAGACAATCATGAGTATGCACATTTCCGGTTTCTTTAAATAAAATGGTTAGAGCAGAAAGATGATGATCTGCTACAGTGGCTTTCACTACCTGGAGCACTCAAAGGAAATGGCTTTGACCTGTCCACACAGGCGGAACAGGGACTGCAGCTGCTTGTAATACAGGAAAGGGTACGGAGGGAGGTTCCTCACCTGAGAACAAAACATGGTCTGATGTTATTTTACAATATCGCTACCTCCTAAGGCTTAAAGACTATGGCCATACTAAGCCCGTAATGGGTTTGATGGTCATTACACACCAGAAAAGTGTCAGTCAATAAAAATGATATCATGATTTTAGCCTAATAGAGCGGTGTAGGAATGAGTCCTAAAACACGGAAATGAGTTGAATGAATTTTGAAGCTTTTACGTGTCTTTAAAAAGGCGGTTGCTAACAAGTTGTTAATGAGACTACTAAACGTGATCATGCCTACACGTCCGCCTGTACAGCCTCGTTGTGTATACTCGCGCTCATGGGACCGTGGTGTAGTTCGTCTTTAGTCTAACGTTAGCTTTTTACTTCTGGCAATATCATTTATGCTTCAAAAATCATAAAAGTGGTGTTCATTTGTGGAGATTATATTGCTGAACAAAATGTGTAAGTATCATAAATGTTTGTTTGCCACAGATCTTATTTTCTGCAATAATCCATAATCCAACGGAAAAATCACATCGGCTTTTTGACGAGGGAACCAGGGCGAGATACCCGATCCAGCGATATCCAATATCAGTATTAGTGCATCCCTACTCTCAACGCTAGTATGGGTCATACCATCACTGTTGTTCTGGGGTTGAAGCCACTCAACTCTCTGGAGGCCAGGTCTTCATCTATTTCTCCCTGGATAAAGTAGTTGGGGTAGTTGGCACCAGCAATGACCATCTAAGACAGATAGAGGGGCAATGTGTATTTTCAGTAGCTGAATATTTTTTTAGTGATGATTGGATCTGAAGTGTACACTGTATAGCTTTACTTATACGATGTGCAGCACCGACTCTAACCTGAAGAATGAACTTCTGCCTGTGTGCGCTGGTGTAATCCAAAGGTTGAGTGCTCTCCAGCCCATGCATGTTGAACTGGGACACACGCTTCTTCAGGTCCTCGTACAGCTCTGCAACCTGAACAGTGAGTTACTTCTGAGGATGTCTGAGCCTCAATGTTTTACAGCTCAATTTCAAACTGTTAGCTCATTCAGACTGGAATTTGACATGTTTAACGGTCAATTGTGCGCCAAAAGGCTACAATCATTAACTTGCTAAAATCTGTCATGGAACTTAAAGACAAAGTTTAAAGTTTGTCAATAATACCTACCTCCTCCTCTGCTACTGAAAACTGACAGCGTTACACAGATTACATATTTACAGTCTGACTGTGCCATCTTCAGTAAAGCCTCTCAAAAACCAAGACTGTTACTCAACAGAAGCAAGTTTCATCCTTGGTAACACAAGACTACAGACAGGATTAATGCCTGTTTTTCAGACAGACTAGGATGGGGGATGACGAAGACATCCTGTAACGTGACTTGATGAACTCATGTGACTCAGCTCTGTACCTCCCTGATCCTCTTGATCTGAATGAAGTTCTCTTTCCCCCAGTCCAGCTCGTCCTAAAAGGGGAAAGCAGCAAAGGCAAAGAAAACGTACACTTCAAGAAAAAAATACAGAAGAGAAGAGAGTGCTGCACTGATTCTTAATGGCCAAATAAAAAGCTTTAGTGAATAGTTTAAATGTTTAACACAGGCAGAGACACTTTTCTTCAACTGAGGTGAAATTGAATAAACCATCTAAGTAGGGACAATACTCACTTAATCTATTTCCCCTTGACAACTGCCCTCTGTAAGCTATAGCATGCTAAATACCATGTTAATTCATTACCAATAGGACAGAGCAATTTTGTATATGTCAATGCCAATCTTTAAAATAATTTAAGATGAATAACTGCAGAGTGTCAAGAGGTGGCTCTGTGCAACAACAGTAGTAGACTATTCTTATTTTCAACATGTTAAAAAAGAAAATCAGCATCTTCTTATAAGTGTGTGTGTGTGTGTGTGTGTGTGTGTGTGTGTGTGTGTGTGTGTGTGTGTTGTTTCAGTGAATTCATGTTTGGTTGCTGTTTTGTTCACCTTTGGGTGTCTCAGCTGTCCTTTCTTTTTGGATGAGTGCCATGCCTGACAGTTAGAGACAATGGGGAAGCGTTTTAAAAACAACAGCCATCAGGCAAATATGTAAATCCATTGAACACCACAACTTGCTGCTGACCTGCCAACAAACACATTACCTTGAAGGCATTGACAAAACCTATGGAATCACTTGGTGTGCCACGGGCAAAGGCCAACTTGCTCCTGGAATAACAAATATTATTCAGTGCACAAAGAAAAAAGATACAATTCACGGAACTAATATCTGTTTCTGGCAAGTAGTCTGATGTCGCAGGTTTGTGCTCTGAAACATACAAATATCTCAGGAGAACAGCGCACGGAAAGCTGGATATACTATGACAGAGACTTTAAAGAAATGTTTTAATGACCACACACTTTCTGTTCTTTTTTTTTTTTTTTTTTACTTTTCAATGTTTTGTATGTCCACAGAGATGGCATCGTGTTTGGACTGTCAGCTTCCGTTTTCTACTGTAAGGCATCTCATTAGCCACAAAATACTGTGATGGTACTTCGGCTGTAAAAGTGAGTCAATAGTCATTAGATAGGTCTGAACTACATGGAGTTAGGGCACTTTCACAAGCCAAAGTCCATTTGGTTAGTCCGAATCAGAGTGAAATTGATACTTTTGGTTCGTTTTCTATTTAGTCTGGTTCGGTTTCACATTGCACAAATTAAAGCAGACCAAATAGAAGAATAATTAGCTGAGGGGCGTGTACGAGGGACTGAATTTATCTTTTTTGTTTCAAGAGCTGCCACTGCAGGGAATCGCGGACTTTGATATATTGCTGTCGAAATATTTTCACTTTGACTCGGCGCTGATCGACTGAGAGCACGAATCCCTTCTCCTCCCGTTTATCTCAAATGACTTTATAAACATCTCTATTCCTGTGGACTTTATTTAACATATTCTGGATGTTCTCTTCGGCCCAGATGTCAAGCAGACATCGGACTTCTGCAGAGGTCCAGGTCAGTCCTCTCCCACTCATACTAACCTGTCGTTTACTTGTGTCCATCACAACAAATGCCCGCACAGGCAGCCTGCGTTTTGGTTTGCTTGGAAAGCTACTGGCTCTCGCAAGCGGTCTCGGACCGGTTGTTTTGGTCTGCACCAGATTACGATTACTGCGTTCACAGCTGTCCAAACGAACCACACCAGGGGTTGAACCAAACCAGAGTTTGACTAAAACAGACTAACTGTTGGCTTGTGTAAGCGCCCTTAGTTACATGACAATATAATGTCCCAAATATCTTGTGCCACTTTAATGGGACACAAAAATGATCTACACTGACAGCCTGGCAGTCTGTGAATCAGTGCAGCTGCTGACTGTGACTCACCTGTGGCCGGCGAGCTGCTGCATGGATGGGATGGCAAAGAAACTCTTCAGAGAGTGCGAGGCAGCTGAGGAGAAGAGAAGTTATCAGTCATTATTCAAACAGCCCACAAAAACAACATTAGGTCATTATTTATGTTGTCGCTATGTACACAAACACATACCAAGAGCGCAGTCATGACAGATTGATTTCTCTACAGCTGTAAACACGTGCATATGCAGTAACTGAGGTCCATTCCAGTAGCATAATGACAGACTGACCTGTGATGAGGCACTCATCCAGGCAGCCAAAGATGTGGCCCAGGACAATCATCTTCCCCAGGTTCAGGTCCACGGGCAAGTGGGCCAGCACTCGACCCAGGAACGTTAGTTCGCCATCGTCATTGTGACCCTTGCCATCGCATTTCGCAGATAGTGCGCCCATCTATAAAATGAAACATCCAGCGAGTATCAAGACAACAGGCTTTTTTTATACCTCCAATAAACTCCTAAAACCTCGCCTCAGAACTACAGTTTGACTTTTAATATTTAAGGAATTAGACAAGAAAATGGCTGATACTTACTTACTTTTTTCCTTGATTTACTTGTTAGTTTTAGAATTCATTGGAAAATTGACTTATTATATTTATGGTTGTACATTGCTGAATTGCTGGTAGCCTATGAGCCAGAGACTAGCCTGAGATCCTCAGACAGAGATCGTGCAGCTGTGCCAGGACTAAAGCTGGCTGGATTTTTGCTTATGCCGCTTCTCAGCAATGGAACTCCTTGTCTGAGAATATCAGGCTGGATTCAGATTCAGTAACATCTTTTAAAATGACCTCTTAAAAATAGTAACTTTTGTTATTAAAACACATTTTATCCATTTATCTATCCCTTGTTGTCTGTTTTATGTATTCACATTTCCTGGCTTTACTATTTTTTGCTGTCTATTTTATTCTGTTTGATGCTGTGTTTTTCACTTTGACCACATTGTCCTGACATATGACACATCACTGCCCTTCATTACCCTCACCTTAACAGATTTATGCAACACTGGCTGACGCAAAGCTCCTGTCAGAGAACTCCTGGTCTAATGCCCTGTGACAGAGCTGGGTAGTCAGCTGCCTGCCCAAATACATCATTACAGCCACACATTCATCCGTACTTGACTAGACATTAATGGCTCTCTTGGGCTACATCCAAACTAATACGTTTTCGTTTTAAAACGCATTACATTTATGCCTAATGTCCACACTACTCCAGCGTTTTAGAACCCCTAAAACTGAGACGTTTTGGTCTGGACGGGCAGAAACGGAAACCTTTGAAAACGGTGACACCCACGTTCGCTTCTTGATTGGGTCTTATCAGTCACAACGTATCCTTCCCTGATTCTTCATGCCCCTATCGCGTGACACTTTTCCGGAAGAAAACAAACTACATCAGCCGTCATTACGTTACAGGCGAGTTAGTATGGACGGAGATTATTTCTAAAACGCTTGTGTGTACAGAGTATTAGTGTGGATGTAGACTCAGAGAAGAATCACCAATCTGCACTTATGTACCTCTTTGAGTTGGAGCACTGTCCTCACTATGTCACCAAGGTTGGGGGGTGAGAGGGCTGTGGAAAGGATGGAGCGGGGATCTCCCATGTCCAGCAGCTTCACCTTCAGCATGATTGTGGCCAACGGAGCAAGCTGAGAGAAAGGCAAACAATATGGCATAGATTGTCTAATTAGGGTCAAAGCAACGTTAGAAAAATGTAAAGAAAAATCTCTGGTCACGTGCACGTTCTCTTACCAGCATCTCAGGGATCATGTAGTCTGGGATGTCATTCCTCCAGAACTCCTTGGTAACAAGACGGTAACAGTAGCCCTTAGACACTCGACCTGCCCTGCCTGACAGAGAGAGGAAATAAGTGTAAAAGGACAGAAGTGAACAGATGCTTACACTTCAGAGGTAAAGTTCTGTGCTGCAAGTATTGCACCTCGACGCTGGTTGCAGTTGGTTTTGGATGCCCAGGTGAGACGCAGAGACTGATAGTTGGTATCCTGATCGCAGACCAAGTGACGGGCCAGGCAGAAATCAATCACTGTGATGACAGAAGAAAGCACCAATACCAATTAACATTTTACAATACTTCATTACAAAACAAATACTAAGCTAATAGATAAAACCAAGCTGAGGAAAAAATACCTCACCATATTTGACGTCTGGAACAGTCACCGAACTCTCAGCGATGTTGGTGGAAAGGATGACCTGTAAAGATGAGGAGATCATCGGTACGGCAGGTACTAAGAACACATGTGAGACAGAATGAGATATATGTTTTTTTTACCTTCCTGTATCCAGGGACAGGGAGCAGAAACACACCATTCTGCTCCTCCAGAGTCACAGAGGAGTGGAGAGGATAAACCTGCAATCTGAACAATAGCAGCACATTCATCGTGATGGTAAAGGTAAACATTCATCACAAGTAAAAAGTAACACACTATGAATTTTAGAGACGGCAATTCTTTTTTGAAACTTTCTTTTTACAGTGGAAACCGCTTATAGTAATCCATTATATATTTGTGATACAAGATGTTTGTTATCTTTAGTCTTATATGCATCAGTGAATACATTAACCAAGTTAGGTTCACTATCCTCTGTTTGTTTGATTTCTTTCCTAAAAGTAATCTCTGACCTGGAGGTATCTGAAGAAATCTTTTTTTCCAAGATTGTAAGCATTTAAAAGGTGGCTAATAGACTCCAAGCTGCTACCATTAGTTATAATACAGTAAGCTGGTACACCATTACAGTATATTCCTACTGCCTAAACCGCATATCTAGACTGCAAGGTTTAAACTCCAGGTCGAATGCCACCCATTTCAGTATTTTCGCATGCTTCTCAAGGTGAAACCTTTTGCAGGTCTTAAACCATACGCTAAGGGCTCCCTTGATCCATTGGTTTGCTTTATCCAGATAAGAATCCCGACGTTGGTAATTACCCTATATAGACTGTGCTGGTAATTTGAATTGCATTAATTCCAAGTATTTCCATTTAGTCCAGATTGCACCAGCATATTGTGCAGCATACAGTGGTCATAGCTGGGCGGCTGAGACACCAATTCTGATCATTATTACTGACACAAAGAACTGACTTGTCGCATAAGGAAGCCAGCAAAACAGACAAAGACAATAGATATTTGCTACAGAGAAAGCTTCTACAAAGAGACTCAAAAGCTCACCTTTTGTGGACCAGCTTGGCCAAGGCCTCGTGCATGTAGCTTATCTCGTGTAAACCAGGAAGGAAAACCAGAACGCTGCCCCGCTCTGATGAAGTCAAGCCAACTTTTTTCTCTGTTTTGCTGCTCAAACACAAACACAAACACAAACACGCATTATCATTGCTTTATGTGTCTGCCCATTTTTTTAAAGCAGTCAAGTGTGCTAAAATACTAAGGCCTCACCTGGAATCTTTGCCCTCCATCTCATCGAAGCTCTGGATGAGACTGATGGCAAGATTGTACATCTCCACTGAAATGTGAGGGTCATCAAGATGAGGCGACTCAACCTGATAAAGACACATAAAATTCAAACATTATCCATTTGGTTTCAGAACAGAGAACAGTAGCATCAGCAAACATTTACCATCTTCTTACCCTGTACGGAAACAGTTTTTGGAGGTCATCCAGATAAAACTCGTCAATGGCATAGGGTGTCCCCTCCACTTCAAACACGTAGGCCGGGTTCATTTTGCCACGAATTGGGGTGCCGAAGTACTCAGCAAACTGTTTGCAGTTAATGGTGGCTGACATAAGGATGATCTGAAAAAAGAAAAAAAACACGGGTCCTATGACTGAGAGTTCAACTGATGCAAAAGGAGGACAGAAGAGGGACTTGATTTTGCAATTACCTTGACATAACATGAGTTGGAATGAAGAAGTTTTCTCAAAACCAGCAGGAGAAAGTCCATCTCCTCAGTGCGTTCATGAACCTTGAGCAAAGGCAGAGTAGTTAAATAGTTAAAGTAGTTAAACTGATTAAATCATAGGACTAAATGAAACCTGAAACTGAACTGAAATTGTGCCCAGCAGCAGCATAATACTGATGAAACCACAGCAAAAAAAAACATTTAACACTTAATACAACTACATAAGATAAACTTGAATTAAACATGGTGTAACATGAGGGAACTGCATTTTTACCATTAATCAAAAATTACAAAAAAAACAAAAACATTTTTAGGGCGCAGATAACAGATCAGCCTGGTGTTTATGCACCTCATCTACGAAAATGTGGGAGTACTCTGTGAGGCACTTGGCTGAAACCAGTTTTTGCAGCAGCACTCCTGTAGTCATGTAGATGAGCCGGGTGTGCTCTGTAGCCATCTTCTCCAGTCCAACCTGAAATCACAAATATGCAAAGTTGTATTGACAAATCTGGACAACACCGCACATACTTTTATTTTGGCACTGAAAATGACAATTATCTCTTTTTGGCACTGTCACGGGGGACTTCGGACGAAAGGCACCTGCTTGACAGGAACTAAAATCCATTTGTGGAGAACGTCCGTTTGTTGTTGTTTTACTCAACAAGAGGATCACAATCTATGACTCCTATCATCTGAAAACAACAGCTTAGTGCAGTACCTTACCATCATCTTCTGGTGTTTTTGTACAATGCTAATGCACTGCACACTGATCAAATCTTTTGTTATATATTTTCTAATAACAAATCAAGTCATTCCTTCCTTTTAGTTCCTGTCAATAAAGTTTTATTCTAATGCTTTTGAACAGGAACAGGAGAGGCCCCAGTATGCTTCCTCTACAGTAGCTTTAGGCCTCAACTTTTTCCAGTGTCTTAAAAACTAATATCTGCAACGCGAACATGATTATTTCTGGTTGGTCTTGAAGAAAATACCAGTGACCTGTAATAAAATCCATTGCTACCCGGTGTCCGACCTCAGGGAAATTGTTTTTTGGTTCGCCGACTCAACTCTGAGCATAAAAGAACTTTCCAACAAGGAAAGAGCTCCCTTCTTACAGCAAATAAGATATGTTTCAGAAGGGCTGAAGACAGAAATCAAAAAGCACCTTTGAGGTATGCGAATAAAGTACATAGTGTTCAGGTTATGCTGCATAACATGAGCATTATATCTCTTACTAACACTGTTTATCATTGCTCCCACTGTCAGTGACATCATCCTTAACTCCAGAGGTCTACACCAAGCGGAGGAGACAACAGTTATTATTAGAAATGCTGTTTCAGAGCTCTGTACAACACAGCCAGACAACAATGCAAACACAATAGCTTAACACATGCATACAAACACTGCTTTTTGTGTAGATGTTTCTCCCCTTTTTAATTAAAAAACTAAAAGAAAAATTTAGGTAGGAGCGTACAGTATGTACAGGATCACTCACGTATATATCTGCTATGCACAGTTTAAGTAAATCGGATTCTGTCTAAATGCACTAACCTGATATCCCACCAGACTACCCAGGGTACACTTCCGCTGTGTGGCAACCCATCGGGCAACACTGGAGGCCCCAATTTTGCGTGGCTGGGTGACCACAATGTTGCACGAGGAATTTTTCTCATTGTAGTGGTCAAGAATGTATTGTGGCACCTGGGTGGTCTTGCCACTGCCTGTGGCTCCTCGAATGATCACTACGGAGTTGTTTTCTATGAGGGAAATCAGCTGGAAGCAGGCAGACACACACACACACACACACACACACACACACACACACAAGCAGACACTGAAATAAAATGCATTCAAAAATAAATTGTAGAGCAGATGGGTGTGCTAAGCTGATTTGTCCACACTTTATAATCTGCATTAAGAAAGTGCAGCTTAAATGACAGCATGAGCTCCTAACATTTACACACACCACACTTTATTAGACAACAGAAAATTTTAGACCAGTGAATTTAAAGTTAAAATTACATTGAGTTCATCTTAAGCAAACAGTAAAAGCTTAAGTGCACCAATGTCCCGAGGACACGATGGTCATTTCAGTAAAACTCCTAACACGACCAAAAGAGAAACACGAGCATGAGAGTGTACTTTCAGACCATCAGGCTGTGGGGTTGGAGGTATGTGATGTATGGATGGTACTTTTATTTTACCTTCTCTCTGTTTTTGGTTATGGGCAAGCTGGGGTACTCGTAGCTGGCAAGTGTAGGAGGAGCAGTTCCTAAGGACACAGAATTGAATGCACAAGAAACAGGTTTAAACAGTTTAGGGCAGAAGGCAGGTCCCTGTATATCTAACAATGCAAGTGAGTATGGCGTGGGATAAGAAAAAGCTAACACAAAAGTTTAATACTCACTCCTAGCATGTTCTGGTTTTTTAAACTGCCCTCCATCACAGTTCACATTTTTCGGTGTGCCCTCATCAGGAACCTCTGATGGGCTGAAATAAAATTAAAACAATTTTAAGCAGTTTATCATTTTTGAAGCTCTATTAACCAATGGACTGCAATGAATTTCAGCCTTTTTGACCCAGTTCCCCCTCACATTACAAAAACACAAAGTAATTTCAAAGACCATACGGCAATCTATTTACTTTCCTTCTCTGTACTCATACGTGACAGACAACAAGTCATTCTTCAAAAGCTGTTCACAGCAATGAACAGGTAAAGAATTCAGTGCAACTATTGTTCAGCTTACACCTGCTAGTCTCATCTCAGAAAGCATAACTGCCAAAGTCCCAAAGAGCATCGTGGTAAGAAATAGAGCTGCAATGATTAATCAATTAATTGTCAGCTATTAAATTAATCACAAACTATTTTGATAATCGATTAGTCGGTTTGAGTAATTCAAGACAAAAAAAAAAGTCATAATTCTCTGATTCCAGCTTCTTAAATGTGAATATTTTCTGGTTTCTTTACTCCTCTATGACAGTAAACTGAATATCTTTGAGTTGTGGACAAAACAAGACATTTGAGGACGTCATCTTGGGCATTGTTTGGGAAACATTGATCAGAAGTTTTCACCATTTTGGGACATTTTATAGACCAAACAACTAATCAATTAGTCGAGAAAGCAATCGACAGATTAATCGACAATGAAAATAATCGTTAGTTGCAGCCCTAGTAAGAAACATGCAATTACCGAAAAAAAATTAGGTTGTATGTACTACTAAGGACCTGCTAGAGTTAAGAGGCTGAGCTTTAATCAATTCATTTTCAGATTCTGGATCAATTTTAGATCCATGCAGAAACTGTGGTGCTGAGTTTTATGTCAGAACGTAATAACGTGTAGCGCTCTGAATATGCTAGAATTTGTCAGCTGTCATCTCGTTGAGGCTAATGCCGGGTACTGCAGCATTTAATAATATTCGACATACAGACACCTGAGAAAACGGCAATTTTCAGAAATGAAGATGTTTTTAAAATCACTTGTAATAGCACTAATTCTAAGTTGAATAACACTGAGGTCATCATTAAAAGTAAACTTAAAATGTAAGTTCACATTGGGTGAAAATACTAGCAGCTCTGCCCATTTCATCACTTGGTACCATTTGTAACTTTGCTCATTTGTGTCTTTCCCTCTGGTCGGCTGGACCAGGCCCACGGCGCTGTAGCCTGGAGAGCATTGCCAGTTGTCTCTTCCTCTCGCTCTCTTTTAGTGGGGGGGAGGATTTTTATCGCAACAGCAGGCACAAACCCTGACAGTACTAAGAGGAGCTCAAATATAACACACCCACGGCTTGTGCACACACATGCACTCTCGCCCTCTTCCTTTCTCTCCAATGCACATATTTCGTGCAAGCTACAAAGCAGCTGACCTTACAACAAAGCTGCACACTGCACAGAGGAGAGTAGGGTGAAAGGAGAGGAGAGGTGACAGCTCTTAGACAGTTAGCAGTGTGTGACTAACTCTCCTGGAAAAAGTCTGCATGACAGGAGCAGTGGGAGGGACGATAGGGACAATAACTACAGCAACAAAGAGGAAAAACGCTTCCAACAACAAGGACAGTGGAGGATTGCTGCCGACACACAAGTGATGTGCTCCTTTGACTTCGCATTTGACACCATGGGACGTAGTCGACAGCTAGTGAAGGAATGAAGTTCACATGGACTGACCCATGGAGACAAGGAGCTGGAGGCAGCGCTCTGTGAAAAGCTCATCTTTGCCCAATTTCTGAATATCTCACAAAAGCGTCAGCGGTGCAGTTTTCACCTGTAAGTACAGATCTTTCCTTTCAATTTTCAGCCATATGTTAGTGCGATAATTCCTTCCTGCACATGCTGGAAGACTGACAGCTGTTTAACTACTGGAATCAAATCAGTTACCTGAAAAGCTCCGTTTTGCAACCTTACGATGTGTGAAGTCACACTTACAGTTTGTGTTCGGTGAGGCTGACCTCTGACCCTGCAGGCGGTGTAATCTATCTGAATCCCAGGTGGAAGCTGTGGTGGATCCATCAGTCTGGTAAAAAAAAAAAAGCCAAATACACACACCTGGGACATCGTCCTTTACCGAGTTTGACTTGAACTGAAAGCAATCAGTGCTCCCATTAGGCAGGGACCAGAGCTCAAGCCTTGGTTACGGGGTGATCATCTTTCACTGTCAACTTTAAAATTTGATTAATAATGAGGCACACAGTTATGGATAAAATGAGAATCAACATGTCCTTACTCAGAGAGTTGAGGTTGCGATATTCTCTCATATTTCTCATTGTGGTCTATAAAGCTAAAAATGTCAATAAAAGTGCAAGATTTTGTCAGAAATAAGGGTTGGATACATTTATTTATTTTTTCTCATCATCAGGAGCAGGAAAATATTAATTTTGATTTGTTTTTTTGCTGTACCTGCCTTTCGCCGCATAGTCGAATGCGAATTAGCATTTGGTTTGAATTTGAAACAACAGATATTCCATCATATTCAAATGTGTTAAAACAATGCTGTGGGGAATTCATGACTTCATGGTCCAGAATAACAAATAATTATTGTTTTGTTCAGTTTTTCAGGACTGTCTGCTGTGACTGCCATGCCCCTGTTTAGCTGGATGAAATGGTCCCATGAAACAAGAGTGCAGGCTCAGGATGAAGCGGCAACTCTAAAGACCTCGGGTGTCGTGCCAAGTCGTATGTTGATCAGAGAGCTCTTGTGGCATGTGGAGGAACATGAGCGGCTGGCGAGGGAACTGGAGCGGGAGCACAGGCTGGCCCACAGCGCCCTGGGTCTCCATTGGTTTCAGAAGTACCCCAGGTTACGGACCCTCATCCCCCCATCGGAGCTACACCAGCTGGAGTTCCTGTGTGCCCAGATTCCACCTATCCACGCTGCCATCGTGCTCTCGAGGTGTTTGGTAGCGGCCATGCCATGCTCCGTCCTCACATTAGTATGCTGTCAGCAGTGGCTAGCTGCTACTGCATCAACACAAGGCCTGACAGCAGGCAAAGCAGAGAAGACCCAAAGGGAACGGGAGGCAGGGCAAGCTGCCAAGAAAGCCATTATGTGTTACTGTCACAGAGGCAGGCGATGTAGGGTGTTAACATGTGAAGGTGAAGGATGCCCTGTAAGGCTGAGTGAAGCCAGACTGCCGGGGGTTTCCACTCCTCATCTCTATGTTAGCCATAATGATATAAAAAACGTTGTTCTACATGGTTGAGCACTGTGACCTACTTATTCATTTCCCATTAAATTCACTACTGGGTCACTACTGTGTGCTTACATAACCACATTAACCAGAGAACAACATATTTAGTAAGAATGTGTTATAATAGTTGTACCATTTCCAAAAAGCTGTGCTATTGTCCTAGATATGTCATTCTTGTAACTACGAGAGACTCATGGTTGAATTATACAATATTAGAAAGCGCTTATAGAAAATGTGGAACACTGTGCTGATGCAAATCTTTGCTACTAATTAACTCTATTGGTTGCATCCTTCCACAGGTTTCGGGAGGTGCTTGCCACTAACAACATAAGGCCCTGGGAGCTGGCGTCTGTCTTCAAGCAGGTGCTGAGGGACTTCTTGAACCAAAAGGAATATGATGAAGAGGACGACTTCTCAGTGCAGCCGGCACAGCTCCGACCAATGGAGGCTTGGACCAGCCGCTACATAATGAAGCAGGGCTTTGTCACACCCATCGTCCCCAACTGTGGAGACCACCCAAGGGAGGAGATCCCAACAATCTCTGGTTATGTGGATCGGGCCATGCGGCACTCAGGTTCGTTCGCAGGTTCCAACAGGGAATGGGACCTTCCGTATTACTATCCAGTCCCTCTCAGGCCCTCGGGGACGTACAGCACTACACTGTGAGAGGACACACTGCTATGGAAAAACAGTTATCACATCCACAGCACGGAGACAAGATGCAAAAAAATCATTACTTGTATTAGTTGCAGATATCATAGCTTGTGACCAAAATTGTGAAGACGACATTAGGCTAGGCGGACAATGTTTCATTACAATAACTAGTTTGTTACCTGCTCTTTTTAATCCCTACTTGATAGACTGACATTTGGGCATGTATTTCAAAGGTGTATTGTCAGGTGGTGGGGGTGATGTCATAAGGACACAGGATGTGAAGACATGCGTGACGACCTGGACCACTGGGTCCCAGCCAGGGTTGGAAATTAGCACCAGCCACCAGCCAAGTGCTGGTAAAATATGCAAGTGGCTGCTAGATTTGCTTCACTCACCAGCCAAAAAACAATGGTAATCTATTGAGTAGCTAGATTTTGGAAACCACCAGCAGAAAGT
This sequence comes from Hozukius guyotensis, assembly GCA_916700995.1. Lineage (NCBI taxonomy): Eukaryota > Metazoa > Chordata > Actinopteri > Perciformes > Sebastidae > Hozukius > Hozukius guyotensis. The sequence continues at coordinate 145,300 of CAKALU010059120.1, read as the reverse complement.
TAATTTCCAACACTGGTCCCAGCCTTTGTGGATTGTGAGTCTTTAAAATGAAGCAACGTCTACTAGCGACTGCTTGTCACAGGCTGAAAATGTCAATGAGTTTCGAACAGTTCAACCAAAGAGTGATGTTCCCTTCTCAGACTGTTTCATCTTAACAGGTTTTAGAGCCCTAAAGAGGTAAAACTATCAAGTATTTAACAATAAAAAAAGCAGATATTATAACATAAATTGTGTAGTGTTTTTTTGTTGTCTCCTAACTTGTTAATTAACCCATTGACACCAAGGATTGACAGAGGTCATTTTATTTTCTGGGAATTTTGTAGTTTAGGTACCTGGGTAAATTATACATTTGATTTTTCAGTTGCAAAAAAAAAATTAAATGGATGGTTTCAATTGATCTTGGTGTTTTAAAACTCAATATGTTTACATCTGAGTACTTTATACATTCCTGGCAGTGTAGAGAAGCCAGGATACAGCCCTGAAAGCCTTTATCATGTGGTCATTTTGGTGACAATCACTGAAAACTTAGCTTAAAGGTCCCATATTATGCTCATTTTCAGGTTCATACTTGTATTTTGTGTTTCTACTAGAACATGTTTACATGCTGTAATGTTCAAAAAAACCTTTATTTTCCTCATACTGTCTGCCTGAATATGCCTGTATTTACCCTGTCTGAAACGCTCCGTTTTAGCGCATTTTGACAGAATTGCAACAGAATTGCAACAGAATTGCAACAGAATTGCAACAGAATTGCGTTGCTAAGCAACGGCTTGGGTCCATGTGTACTTCCTGTCAGCTGATGACATTCACATACACTGCAACCAGGAATAAACTGGGACACATTTAGAATGTTTACGTTTAAAATTGTGTCAAGGGTTTAAATATTGTATATTCGTGACATCACGAATGGACAGAAATCCTGACGGCTTGTCTCAAATGCAGCGTTTCTGAATACAGGCTGTGTGTATTTCCCTGTGGATTGAGTGTTTCGATACTTTCACAGTATTTATATAGGACTTAAACCTGCTTTATAATAATAATAAAAAACATGAAAATCTCACTTTTTTATGATATGGGACCTTTAAGCAATATTTAATATTATTATATTACAGTTTCTAGATTGTGGGCAGTATCAAAATGTAACACAATAAAAAAAAATGTGAGAAGGTGTATAATATAGTACATAGTATACAAAGTATACCCAAATGATTTTGGAAACCTCAATTACACTTTTATTCAGGTTTTTTGGTTTATAAAATATCAAGCAGAGTCAACTTTCTACTATTACTTTTTCTGCCATTATATAAATAAAGCTAGTGGCATTTATATACAATGCTGGAAGGGTAAAGACAACTCAATAATACCAGTTAGTTTGCTGACAGACCCGTCCTCCCCCAGTATAGCCTTATACAGTTATGTAACATTAACTTACCATTACTAACGGTTAGCTAAATGTTAGCTTAAACGACACAGGCTGCCATCCTCAAGTATTTAGCTAACTTAGCTTGCGTTTTGTGCATTATTTCAAAAAGTTTATCGCGCCAGGGTTAGTAGTTTACTCTAGGGCAGGGGTCAGCAACCTTTACTATCAAAAGAGACATTTTAGTAAAAAAAATATATATAAAAATCTGTCTGGAGCTGCAAAACATTTGAGCATTGTGATGAAGGTAACACAGTTTATAGTCTAAGTATATAGTATATAAGTCTAATGCAGTGAGGGCCAAAGTGCAAATGTACTACAGAATATTAGGGCCACATTGAGGGAAAAAACATCTGAGATTTCCAGAGTAAAGTCATAATATTACGAGAAAAATGTCATAACTTTACGAGAAAAAAAGTCGTAATATTACGAGAATAAAGTCATAACTTTACGAGATTTTTTTTTTAATATTAAGACAATAAAGTGAACTTTACAAGAAAAAAGAAAACACGTAAAATTACTACTTTATAATATTGACTTTATTCCCATAATATTACAACTTTTTTTCACATAAACTTGTGACTTAATTCTCATATTACAACTTTTTTTCTCATAAACTTGTGACTTTATTCTCATATTACAACTTTTTTTCTCATAAACATGTGAATTTATTGTCATATTACAACTTTTTTTCTCATAAACCTTTGACTTTTTTCTTATATTACAACTTTTTTTCTCATAAACTTGTGACTTTATTCTCATATTACAACTTTTTTTCTCATAAACTTGCGATTTATTCTCATGATGTTACAACTTTTTTTCTCATAAACTTGTGACTTTATTCTCATGATGTTACAACTTTTTTTCTCATAAAGTTGTGACTTTATTCTCATAAAATTACAACTTTTTTTCTCATAATATTATGACTTTATTCTCAAATTACAACTTTTTTTCTCATAAACTTGTGACTTTATTCTCATATTACAACTTTTTTTCTCATAAACTTGTGACTTTATTCTCATATTACAACTTTTTTTCTCATAAACTTGTGACTTTATTCTCATAAAATTACAACTTTTTTTCTCATATTATGACTTTATTCTCATATTACAACTTTTTTTCTCATAAACTTGTGACTTTATTCTCATGTTACAACTTTTTTCTCATAAACTTGTGACTTTATTCTCATAAAATTACAACTTTTTTTCTCATATTATGACTTTATTCTCATAATATTACAACTTTTTTTCTCATAAACTTGTGACTTTTTTCTCATATTACAACTTTTTTTCTCATAAACTTGTGACTTTATTCTCATAACATTACAACTTTTTTTCTCATAAACATGTGACTTTATTCTCATATTACAACTTTTTTCTCATAAACTTGAGACTTTATTTTCATTATACAACTTTTTTTCTCATAAACTTGCAACTTTATTCTCATTATACAACTTTTTTTCTCATAAACTTGCAACTTTATTCTCATATTACAACTTTTTTCTCATAAACTTGCGATTTATTCTCATAATATTACAATTTCTTCTCATAAACTTGCAACTTTATTCTCATATTACAACTTTTTTTCTCATAAACTTGCGATTTATTCTCATATTAAAACTTCTTTTCTCTTAAACTTGTGACTTTTTTCTCATAAACTTGTGACTTTATTCTCATAATATTACAACTTTATTTCTCATAAACTTGTGACTTTATTCTCATAACATTACAACTTTTTTTCTCATAAACATGTGACTTTATTCTCATATTACAACTTTTTTTCTCATAAACTTGAGACTTTATTTTCATTATACAACTTTTTTTCTCATAAACTTGCAACTTTATTCTCATTATACAACATTTTTTCTCATAAACTTGCAACTTTATTCTCATATTACAACTTTTTTCTCATAAACTTGCGATTTATTCTCATATTACAATTTCTTCTCATAAACTTGCAACTTTATTCTCATATTACAACTTTTTTTCTCATAAACTTGCGATTTATTCTCATAATATTAAAACTTCTTTTCTCTTAAACTTGTGACTTTTTTCTCATAAACTTGTGACTTTATTCTCATAATATTACAACTTTATTTCTCATAAACTTGTGACTTTATTCTCATAACATTACAACTTTTTTTCTCATAAACATGTGACTTTATTCTCATATTACAACTTTTTTTCTCATAAACTTGAGACTTTATTTTCATTATACAACTTTTTTTCTCATAAACTTGCAACTTTATTCTCATTATACAACTTTTTTTCTCATAAACTTGCAACTTTATTCTCATATTACAACTTTTTTCTCATAAACTTGCGATTTATTCTCATAATATTACAATTTCTTCTCATAAACTTGCAACTTTATTCTCATATTACAACTTTTTTTCTCATAAACTTGCGATTTATTCTCATAATATTAAAACTTCTTTTCTCTTAAACTTGTGACTTTTTTCTCATAAACTTGTGACTTTATTCTCATAATATTACAACTTTATTTCTCATAAACTTGTGACTTTATTCTCATAATATTACAACTTTATTTCTCATAAACTTGTGACTTTTTTCTCATAATATTACAACTTCTCATGGACTTTTCCTCAATGTGGCCCTAATACTCCGTCGTACATTAGACCTACAACAATGATAAATTAAAATGAAAATGTAAACAAATAAACAGTTATTCATTTCCACTAATTTTTTTTTTATAAATCCACAGGGAGCCACTGGAGAGGAGCTAAAGAGCTGCAGGTTGCTTAGAGACCCCTGGTCAATAGAGGAAGAGATGCCTGTAGCCTGTAATCATCCAGTAACGTCGTAATGTCGCTATCGTTGCTGAACCTGGTCATTCAAGGTGTGCTAGTTAGCATGAGGCTGTCCAGCTTTAAGCTAACGTTGCTAGCTTTGACTCTGTTTTTTCTCACCTGCTCTCTTTCGACGGAACTTCATCCAACTTTCTCTCAACCACCTCCTCTGTGAGTTTAATGTTAGCAAACGTCGTCCCCGAGGTGAACCAATCCGAAATTTGTTCTGCAGTGAACACTTTCTTCATGTTGCAGGCGTTGACACTCAGCCGTGTGTCTCTCCTACCAGCTATTGCTATCTAACTACATCCATGGAGGCTACTAGATCAAAGCGTGGATAAAACCGGGAGACAGGTGATGAATAGTGTCTGCATCGCCCCCTGGTGGTGGGACTGTACAGTCTCCATCACTGCTGCTGCCACATGCATCATTTTACACTCCCATTAACTTGAAATGTTCAGGAAACAATACCACAAAATATGGACAAAAAATGTTTTTAATTACAGTATTAAAACACTTAAAAGTTCATTATAGTAAAAAAGACATTGGCTATAGAGTGCTCCAGGGATGATGTAATTTTGTAGGCCAACCAGGAAGTTAGCATCGCCCTGGGTTCCCTCGACAAAAAGCCAATGGGATTTTTCTATTGGATTTTGGATTATTGCAGAAAATAAGCTCTGTGGCAAACACACGTTTATGATACTTAACCCGTTTTGTTCAGCAAGATAATCTTCACTAATGAACACCACTTTTATGAGTTTCTTTTTTTTAAAGGAACTGTTTGTAACTTCTTACACGTATAAATCACCCGGGTTGGTGTCCCGGTGCTGTTCAGAAAAGACTCCAACACAAACTACACAGAAGCACCAAAACCGCAAGTTATATCTAGTGAAGCCCGTCTTTCAAAACAGTGTTGGCCGTGGGGGGTTGTCTGCTGGAGTCTCTGCTGTACTCTGCTCCTCTGCGTGCCTGCCTTCACTCAGCTCGCTCCACTCTTACTTGCATGCGCGCACACTACACACTGCAGAAGACTTCGTAGCTCTGAGAATATCTTGTGAATGTACAGTGGACGTTTGTGCAGAAATAACTGCTGCAACTCCTCCAGACCAACAGAGGTTATCCGTGTCTTGTGAAGTGACGGGGCTCCGCAGCGAGAAACGTTATCGTCTCCGACCGGGTGCCGGTGTCTCCCTCCGGCCGCGGTCGGGAGGCTGAGGCAGGAAAAGCCAACACTACGATCAGCAGTGATTCATGGAGAGACCTTCGTCTGGTCAGCTGACATTACTGCCAAGCAGGTGAAATAGAGTGATATTGTGGTTTTAGCTGACGTGTGTCGCCTCACTGTTGTGAGCGATGCTCGTTCATGTCTATTTAGAGCGAGCACAAGCGTTAGCCCGACGCTGACTTTTGTTGACTTAACGGCCACAGGTGTCGCTGTTAACAAGCATTTCTGATTCTTACAAACAGTCCCTTTAAGTGTGGATGCAATCGCCAGAAGTAAAAGGCTAACGTTAGGTACAACAACGTTGTAGTATACAGAGTATACACAACAAGGCTGTAGTTGGCGTGATGACGTTTAGTAGTCTCATTTAGCCGCTTGTTAGCAACCGCCTTTTTAAAGACACAAAAGCTTCAAAATTCACAAGTGGGATATTTACTGATGTATTTTATGTTGTAGAACAAAAAGTTAAAATCTCTTTAGCTTGTGTTAACCACAGACCTTAAATTCAGGCATCAAACTTAAAACCCATTCAAAAAACCCATCGACTTCCAGACGAGGGAACCAGAAGAGCTAAAATATTAACTCATTTCCGGGCTTTAGGACTCATTCCTGTAGCACTCAATACATCACAGTATGATGGGAAATAAAACCTGGATACAACTCAGATGGTCAGTCAACAATCACAGCATGAGATATAAGCACCCAAAAAATATAAACACAAAAATATTCAGTTTTCACATTAAGATTATATTCAGCATTTTTGTAATTTCACTGCAGTCTGACTGAGAATAATGTGTCTCGGTGTACTAATGTACATCCAACAAAAGCCCAACAAACGGATGGAGCTGCACTAATGGAAGTTTTGTCACTAGGGATGCACCGATACCGGATCGGATATCAGGCCGATACTGACTCAAATAGCTGGATCAGATATCGGTGACATTGGGGCTGATCTATTCAATTCAATGTATATACTATATATCATATACTGAAATTTTAATTCCTGTTTAAGATGTGTTTTTAAAAAGTTTTACACCTGAATTGTAATTCCTGTTAAATTTTAAGATTTTTTTGCCAAGTTGTTGGTGTACAATTTATTATTTTAATAATAAATAACAATTAAATACATATATGGTTATCTATTTATTTGTTACATTTTGTTTTTTACAAAGTTAGGAAAGCAATGTTTCAGTCAAGCCTGATGTTGCTTTACACATAAAAGAATGATCCCACTCACTTCCACACTGTGAGGCATACAGCTTATCTATTAAACACTGGTATCAGATCAGTACTTGGTATCATCCGATACCCAAAGCCCAGGTATCGCTATCGGTATCAGGACTGAAAAAGTTGGATCGGTGCATCCCTATTTGTCACAGCTGGTCTGTCCATGCTGCTGTAATAGCAGATCAATGTAAAGGTACAATATGGTATGGTAAGAGGTGTAATAACATGAACACATTATGAGCAAAATCATTACTGCTCATTCCCTGAATGAATAAAAGAACAAAAATCATGAATCGCAATGCCTTTGTACTTGAAACCATTAAAAGAGATGACCAAGTCAATACAGTAAAACAAAAGATAAAGATAATATAAAATCCCTTTTTCACTGGGAAAGATGCAAATTCACCTACACGCAAACAATAATATATAAAAAAAAAAAAAAAAATCAGGGATCTACGTCATCTCCAGTGGCGGGCATCCACCGTTGTCCCGCATTAAGATCATCTCTGTTCTGAGCTTTTCATTTTCCTTTAAAACAAAAGAAAGAAAAGTTGATTGACGTGATGTGTTTACAGTATTCACATGACCAAAGAGAAACATCCTCTGATGACAGCAGAAATGTTAGCTACCTCTTGAAGTTTGGTGTTGTCCTTTTTCAGCTTCACCAGATATTCAATCCTCTGTTTGTGGTTCCTATGCCCCACAAGTTTTCCATTCTCCTCCGACAGCTGAACATTCTGCTTACGGAGAACCTCGTTCTCCTGTAAATCAATTTTGATAAAGTTTAAGGAAACTATAGCAGGCATTTTCACCATTTTCTTATATTTTATACACTAAACATTTAATTGATAAATCAAAACATAAGTTGCAGCTTGCAGTTATTAGACAGCCCTCGTATGGAGGACGGAACCTTCCAAAATCTATAATAAATAAACAAATCACTCGATAGATAAATTGATAAATATGTAATTCAATTTAGCAAAAATAATATTAAAAATAAATTTAGCCATCAATTATCATCAATTAATCAACCATGTGAAGCTGAACTGTTTCGCGGATAAAGCAAAAATAAATACATTTTAAAATGAATAAATACATAAATAAATAAAAGGGAAATTTAAACAGAAGAATGAATAAATAAGGGAATTAATACAACGGTAAATAAATAAAGAAGCAAATTAAAAAATAAATATCAATTTATGTCACATTTTATCAATTAATAATGGCTACATATATTTTTAATATTATTTTTGCTACATTTATTGACATATTTATTTATTCATCCAGTCATTTATTTATTTATTTTTCAGTTTGGCAGGTTCCGTCCTCCATATCCTTATGCAGGTCACCTCAAATGAATACCTCACACTTCTCAAATTAAAACATGCCAGAGTATAACTCTACACAGTCCGCCAACTTGGCCTGAAATGTCGTTGTCAGAAAGGCTGTATGGTGCAATCTGTAACTGTCCACATTGTCAGCTCATCAAAGATGGCAGACTATTTAGTGTTGTGCTTATAATCAGGCTATCTTCCAGAGTAAAAGATCATTAATGAACCCCAACCAGGAACTCATTAGTTTTTGTCTTGGGACTGTGAATATGTACCAAATTTCAGCTGCTGACTCTGTTGCCAGGTATCCATTTCATCATACTTGAAAGATACATCATCCCAAAAAGATTTTTTTAGTAAAAGATTTTCTCATCTACTCTGACCTGGTGTAGTTTCTCCTCCTCCCCCATCCTCTGGCTCAGATCTCTCAACTCTAGGCAGCGGTTCCTCAGCTCAGTGGTCAGCTCCTGAATGCAGGTTTGAGACTGGGCCAACATCGACTCCTGCGCCTGCAGTCTAATCCAAGGCACAAAAAAAACACAGTTTGTCAAACATCAAGCATTAATAAAGAATCAGGATAACATGCAATAACATAAGGTTGATTAATTTACGTAACTGAACCAAAGGTCCTTACCTTTTATTAGTATCAGACAGCTTCTGCATTATTTTGCTCTGTTAAAGAATGAGAGAGGAACACATTATAAATTGATTATTTAATGCAGTGAAAAAAATAAAACCAGCAGCTAAACAAATACCAACCTTCTCTGCTCTCTCCTCCTGCAGCTCTTTAAGTATGGTTTGCTTGATGGCGTCATTCAACTCCTCACTGAAGATTACAAGATTACATTATTAATCTTACTTAAGCCATCAACAATGGATGATGTGATGTATTTTAGTGCAGTGGATGGTTGAATGACTGGATGAATAAACTCAACCCATTATTATTTCCATTCTGCGTCAGCTGGCTCTGCTTGCTGTAAAACTGGTCAAGCAAAGCCTGGATCTCAATTCGGACCACCTCTTTCTCCGTCAACTGCATCTGAGGACAGTGAAATCACAATATCAATATTGATAGACTTCTTGAGGCAATTAAATGTATGTCATTGCATTTATTCAAAAATATAGGGCTGTACAATTAATTGAATATTAATCGTGATCACGATTTTTGGCTCCCCACAAAAAAATGAACATGATCGACTGCGATATTGACGTTTATAATACGTGCTCCACTCAGAGAACACCGCTGCATATCAAATCAAGCGCTTCCTAAACTAACAACCAGCCACCAGGGGGGCGATCGATATGTTTTGGCTTTCTTTTGGGAAGCTGTCACGCTGTCACGCTGTCACGTGCACCTGACAGCGGCAGCCTGTGAAAAACTTTCCTGAATGTTGCAGCTGCAGTCCAGAGAAGAAGAGTAATATAATTTATACATGTATGTGTACTCTTGTTATGCAGCATAGAGCAGACAGGCATAACAAAAATGCTGTATTTTAAAGTCTTATTTTGCAAAGATTTGTTAATTAAAAGTAAAAAGTTTTGGTGCAATTTCATTTTGCTTACAGGAGATGCAATGTGAATAAATACCAGTCTAATTCTGATGCAAAGATTTGTACATTAGCAGGAATATAGCAAAACATGGAAGTGAAAGCAGTGCTTTGTTGATTTAAATGTAAATACAAATATTTGTTCCCTAAAATCAATGAATAATCCAGATAAATAATCAGAGATCTCAATATTGATAAACCATTTTGGCCATAATCGTGCAGCCCTACAAAAATGCAATTAATATTAACAAAAGACACTAAACTACAAGAGTCTGCTAAAACCATGCTGGACGAATATTTCAGTTCAGTGACGAACAGCTATTGATTGATTCAACTTTTGCACAAAGATATACCTTTAGCCTTTGGATCTCCTCATTCTTGGCAGCCCTCTCAGCGTTCAGCTCCGTTAAAAGAGTCTCCAGGGTCATCATGGAGGAGCGTCGATTCTCCAGCTCCCTCTCCTGGCTCTCTAGCACCTGGGTCAGGTCCCTGTTGAAACTTCCTGGAGTGCAGGGTGTCTTGAGAGACAGAAAAAGAGATTATCTTATTGTTGCATTTGTGAATGCAGAATTACAAAGCAAATAAACCAGAGTTACCCGAGGTAATGATTTAGGTGTGCCTGTCAGCTCAGCAAAGGGTTTGAAACTTCCATTTCTGATAGTTCTTTCAACAGCTTCTTGCTGTTGTTGCACCTGATAGAAAAGGAGAGTTTTGATAGTCATTTCAGAAAAATGTTTCTTTATATTTGTTTGACCTTACTGGTTATTTGTTTGCTCTGTGTTGAGATGATAAACGAACTTCACCTTCTGTTGTAGATTCTGTATGATGATGTCCTTCTGGGCTGTTTGCTCTTGAGATGCTTGCAGGAGGCTGTTCTGCTCATCTAAGACCTTAGTGAGTCTCTCAACCTCCTCAGTCGCATAAAGAACCTCGTCTTGCAACACCTCCACCTGAGGACAGAAACACACATTATATATATTGTAGCTTCAGTATTTAACTGTTTGCCATCCACAAACCTGGTCAGAGCATTAATCCCCTGCAGTAAATCTACAATGAACAGAGGTGTTTAACATGATCAAACTTACCTCTATTGTGTTGGATGCTAACCGCCTTTCTAAAGCTTCTTTCAGGTCACAGATTTCTGCCTCCATCTTAGAGTTATGCTCCCGCATATCCTCCCTCTCAAGGCAGGCAGCATTGTACTTGGCCTGGAGGAGCAATGACATTGTTATTATTATAAACATGCCCCGACTAATTTAAACATTAAACATATCTACAGCATGTGGTGGTAGAGTAAAAGAATAGGTAACAACAGCAAACAATGAAGTTACTAAGACAAATAAAGGGTGAAATAGGTGGAGGAGTAACGTACTGTGATGTCGTTGATGTCTCCAGACAGTTGGGTAATGGTCTGGTTCGTCTGGCTCAGCTCACTGCGGAGGCCCCTGGTTTGGTTAATCAGATCTAAAACAACATCCTGTCAAAACACACAGGTGGGTTTCAGGAGGGAAGCATAAACACTGCAATTACATTTGAAGGAATAAGAATTATTGACTCAGGCTTACTTTGTCCTGGTCAATCTTCTGCTCCAAGCCTTTTATCGTTTCGTTGGCAGAGTTTAAATTTTGGTCAAGATCGATCATTTTGGATGCCTTCAGAACAGAAATCAGACAACCAGGTTTAGCTACTGAGCCACAATTACTGTTATAATAGATGTAATTTGCAAACATGCATGCTGTTCTAAGGACCGACCTGTTGTTGATTTTGTACTGTCAGGTCTGACACTTGTTTTCTAAGCTGTGTATTCTGCTCCACTGCTTCGATAAGCTCTCTGAAGGCACACACCAAGGTCACTCGTGTTAATAAGAGTTATTTTAAATATTGAAAACCGTTGTAAGCAATTCTAAAAAATAAAAAATAAAAAAAAAGGAGAAATCTTTGGACAAACTCACTTTGATGTACTGTCTTTGTTTTCTCTTAACTGGGAGATCAGGGTGCTTGTGTGCTCTTGCTCAGTCTGCAGAGAATTATTCAATTCCTACAACAGAAAAAAAGAATAGAAAAAATAGACAGTTAAGAGCCTGAATTTCAGGATGCAAAATGGCCAAAGTTGAGGTTATGAGTTCACTAACCGTGAGCTGTGCCTTCAGTTCATCAATCTCCTGCTGCCTGTCCTTCAGTTGCTGTCGTGCCTGATCAGCCTCAAACTTCGCCTCAGCTTGGAGCTGGTCACATGAATCCTGCAGTGTCCGATGCTGCTCCAGAAGCTGCTCCCACTCCAGCCTGGAATGAGCACATGGGAGTTGTGGGCAAATAAACACACAAAATCAAGAAGAGTCACAGTGCAGAGGTATTAAACTCAAGCTTACTGGACTTTGTCAAGTTGGAGCTGTGTGCTGATCAGACTGTTGGAGAGCTGGCTCATCTCTCTCTGCTGCTCGCTCTGGTCCTCTCTTAGCTCGTTCCTCGCAGCGGCCAGCTCCGTATCGGACGACTGCAGCACCAGGCGTAGATCACGGATCTCACTCTTCAGCACTGAAAGGAGGGAAAAGAAAGAGTCGTCACCTTGGCACTCTTGTCCCTACCTCCATCTGACAGAAACTTCCAAGTTCCACACCAGCCAAAGTCCAGGCAGATTAGAGTACAGCAACACAGGAGGAGTATCAGATCCTTACCCTCTGCGGCTTGCTGTTCTGACTGAAGGCTCTGTTGCAGCTCACTGACTGTTTCTTGTAGGCTGACCTGATATTCGTTCCTCTTAGCTTGCTCAGAAGAAAGTCGCTGTATCAGGTGTGAAGAACAGAATAGTTGAGTAAAGGGCATTATCCAACACATCAAATAAAAATATTCTTTACATAACATAAAAGTTTGATAAGACAAAACAGCAAATGAGGAACATGAGGAAATTCTACCTCGTCTTTGTGTTCAGACTCTTGTGACATCACAGCGATCTGCTCCTCAAGTTTTGCAATTTGCTGCAGCAGCCTGCTGTTCTTTAGCTCCTCATCATTAAACTGCGTCTGGACGCGGCTAGCTTGCTCCTGGTGAGAAATTAGAGAAAGTATGAGAAAAATTACAATTTGTGTTTTTTGTACGGACATTTGCAGGATAATCCACATTGTTGTACCTGCGCGTGACGGAGTTCCTCAGTCAAGGCCATCTCAGTCATGTCTGAAGGAGGCTGCTCGGTCCAAATGTCGTCTGAGTTATCGTCTTTCCCATTCAGGTGGTCTGGGCTCGAGAGAGGCACGAGACGGGTGCGCAAGTTGTATGCTTTGGTGGGCGTTGTGAGTATCTGGTATAATAGACATTTGAAGGATAAAAGATAATGAATTCCCACAATGCTTGTTAGAGAATCTGCAAGACAATGAAAATATATTGAACTAGAAAGGTAATCTGAGAGCGCAGACCTCCGCCAAGGTAATGCCCTATCTCACAATGTTAACGAAAGAGAAAAATAATTTGTGTATCCGCCCTGTGATTCGGATCAGCCCTTTAATTTTATGGGTTCTTCCTTGGCCCATGCGAAAAACCTTTTCACCAAGTTTCATTAAAACAAAACAAACACATAACCTCCTTGGCAGAGGTAATAAGCCTCACAGTGATCTGAATACAAACATCCACTCACCTTTATAGTTTCGACATGAATTCTGTTCAGCTCAGAGAACTCCTTATTTTTGTAAGCGTTTGTGGCTTCCAAAATGTTTTCCAAATGCTTGTTGGACTTGTCAAGGTATCTTTTCTCAGACTCCAGCTGAGACATCTGTTTCCTAGAACACAAAGCACCATCTCAAAACCACATTGGTGAGTAATTTAATAGTTGACAACTAATCGATTAATCGTTGCAGCTCTACAATAAAAGTAAGTGATCAAGGTAAAAACAGCTTCTTCCTGAAGCTAGAAATCAGGGTTGGGTAATAATATTTCAATATATACAAATAGTGGATTTAACAAGTAGGAGAGGATTTTCACACCATCAAATATATGAAGCATAGTAAGATCGTTTTTTGAAATTAGCCAGCCCAAATGGAAGTCAGGAAACTAGGATGCTTTTCTTTTTCTAAAACTGTATAAAATCAGCAGTTATTGACAAAGAAATATGTCCATGAAAAGAGCCATGTACACTGTGTGCTCACAAAGCTGCTCTACTATTTACGGTTGCTGCATGATGGCAAAAGATATTGGCATATTTTTCTTTTTCCTTGTTCCTACACCTGCTAAGCTTTTCTGGATAACGCCCATGTGAATTTGGTTAAAGAGTGGTTTTCTTCATTAAATACCCTCCTTACTTGGTGACTTCTTTGTACTCCTCAAAGGCCTGAAGGGCGCCTGTGAGGTCGGACTGTTTCTGAAGCAGCTGAGCCTTCAGCTTCTCAATTGTAGCTGCTGAGACAGTATCTACAGCCGCAGCGGTTGACGAGGCTGCTCGAGCTGTGGAGCAACAGGAGTTTGTTTACATGTATACAGATACAGGATACAATACATTTAATTGACATTCTCTCCAATGAAGCTGATAATTATCTTACTCTCTGAGAGTCTTTCTGTCTCCAGAGCCCTCTGGAAAGCCTCTTCCAGCTCAGCAGCAACTTGGACTGCAGCTTCTTCAGCTATCACCACTGATTCAAGAGAACGAAGGTGACGGTTCTCTTCTCTGATGCTGAAGTTCTCCGCTGCATATCGAGTCATCTTGGGGTGATGTTCAACCTAAAAGGACAGAGTTGTGTACATGGGAAAATGATGTTAAACAGATGTATTTGGGGAATTTATGGCCATTATTTAAAAAAACTAAAAAAAACTCAT
>CAKALU010059120.1:108462-122277 GCA_916700995.1 Hozukius guyotensis | reverse complement strand
TTATTTATTTTCTATATATTTATTTTCTGTTTATGTGTATCTTCATTTTGTTAGAGGTGCCATTTAACTGTTTAATTGTATGATTGATCCTGTGAAGCTGTATATTGATTTTGGCCCTGTGAGAAAGGGAAAAGTTAAGAGAAAACGGGTGGGTGTGTGGGGTATGTTATGTTTGTTAAAGTAAATCCTGTATTGAATATATTGCATAATAATGCTGATGGTTGTATAACAAAAAAACAATAAAGACATTGTTAAAAAAAAAAAAAAAGTAATCAAAAGTAAAAAAGGTGACATTACTTTGATGAAGTAATTAAAATAGTTACATTACTTATTAACAGTTTAACTAGTAATCTGTTCTGTGGATGAAAGGTTCATTAGTTACCTGGCAGCAAGTTGGGATGAATCTCCAGATCCTGTAACGTGAAACACAATTATTAGATTGTTAACATTTGTTAGATGATAGTTTGACTTCCTAAAGCTGTATATAAATAGTTTGACTTCCTGAAGCTGTATATAAAGTGTGTTTATGCACCAACGTTAGTGTCACTAGTCAGGTTAGTAAGCTAGCTGCTAAAGAGAGTCGTGTTAGCAGATTCAGACTAACTGACGTTAGCTTGCTATAGTTAACTATGTGGATTTTAACGTGTCAACAAGTTAGCATATTTGTTTGCTAGAAAGAACAAATGTTACCTTTTCCACTGGAATTCATTGTTGACAAAGAAATGTTCGCCCTTATTATGTGGAAAGATGAACTCTCTTCATAGCAGAGTGAGACGAAAGAAGAGGACAATGTTTACATCCTTCAAAATTGGCGGCAGTTTGCCTCCACTTCTTCTTCTACTACTTCTTCTTCCGGTTCTTCTTCTTCTTCTTCTTCTTCCTCTTTGAGGTTTATTGGCGGTTGGCAAACAACGATTTGGTGCATTACTGCCACCTACTGGTATGGAGTGTGGATCATTCTGGCTAATAATTACTATATCCCCCCCAAAAAAATCCCATTTAATCCCATTAAAAAATATATATATATATATATGAAAATTAAATTAAAAAGAAAACAAACAACCTCATATTTCTCCACTCATATTAATTTGTCTAAGATACTGAAATAACGTTCTATAACACTAGTTTAGTGAGTTCTTTTGTAGAATATCTTTTAAATCAAAGTGTACTTTAATCTCTTTGTGACCTTGACTCAAATGCCTTCTTTCTTCCTCATATATCTCACAATGCAATATGACATGCTCCACCGTTTCCTCTTGTCCACACATAAGCGGAGTGAAAATGTCTGATTGTCATAACATCAATCATCCTTGAATGCTTAAAAGCCAAGATTGAAGAAAATATCGGTAAACAATTTAGTTCTTTTTATTGGTATTCTGCACAAAATCCAATAAATCACAGAAATAATTGTATAAACAAATTATATCCTCCCCCTCCCCCCATCCCAATAACAATATTACTGCACCATTAAATAAGCAATAATAATTTCATAAACAATTACATTTATACATATAAATGAATTAAATCCGATAGAAACATAAACGAAACATTTACAAAAGAAAAAAGGAAAAAGGAAAGGACCAAAAACACAAAAAGATAAGTAAATTAAAAATAAAAATAATACAAATAATAAAAATAACAATAATCATAATGATCATAATAATAATAATCATAATAATCATAATAATCATAATAATCATAATAATAAATCGGTAAACAATTTGTTTTTCGTGCCTGTAGCTGAGTTGTTGTCTTCGTAACAATTATCTTGCCATGTGTATTATCTTTGACGCTGGCCCGTCGATTGCCTCATATCCGCTCTTTAACGTGATTGGCTGCTTAACCCAGAAGCGCGTTTCCTTTGAATGTTTCTGGCGATTTCATTGGTCCGTTTCAAGACTTTTAAATTCCAAACGGTTGTCGCCCGCAGACAGACTAGGCGAGGGGTTTTCAAAAAGCTCACCAGTCATCCTTCTGGTCACGCTGCTGCTGCTGTTGGCGTTTCTTTGGCGAAAGACGTTGTAATTCTGGGCCAACTGCATCTGTTTTTTCGAGGTAAGTTAATATAGAATGATAATATGTTAGTTTACGCCTCTGTTGCCTAGATTTCCCCTTATGTTTTTACTGTTAACTGTTAAACATTAGTCAAACGTTGGGTGTCACCGTTGGTAACGTTAGTTTGCATTTATGATAAACGGCTAGTTAACGTTCGGTAGGTGACCGTTAGCGAATCCAAATGTTCAGTATTTGAACGTTAACGTTGGTATCAGTTAAGAGGAGTAACGGATGGATGACATCATTAAAACAAAGGTGTGATGCACAAAAACCATGTGTGGACGTGTGAAGGAAAATCTTGGGTTTCAACATGTTCTTTGCCTTCAGCTCCAGCTAATTTGCATGCAAACATTTATACCTCAGCATATAGTCAAATGTAATGTATTTAGGAGCAATATTTTTAAAGTTTTTTATAGTTTTTTTTTTTTAATAATATGTTTATTGGGTTGTCTTATTTTCACAAACACAATAATAATAATAATAATAAAAACAACAACAACAACAAACAAACACTGGTACAGCTCAGATCAAAAAATGTATGTAGGAGATCATAGGAAATAGTCCATGGTGCAGGGAAGTAACAGGTTAAATGAGTTCATGTTCAAGAGACCCCTTGTAAGATAAAAAGGAAGAGAGTTCAGGTCCAATATAATTCAGATAGGGCTGCCAAATATTGTAATCCACTGTAGTAATATACTTTTTCTAGCAGCAAATGTAAGAATGTTATATAACCTTTTGTTGGCTACAGTAGTTATAGATGTTATAGTTGACATTTGTGTGCTTGCTACTCAAATTCACTACATATTTATCAACATCAAAATCATTAAAATCATCTTTTATAGTCCAACATGAATTAAAGCAAGTTAAAATTGAAAGTCAGTTGGAAAATGGGCATTTCACCAATAATGCTTGAATAGAGCTTTTTCACAGCAGACATTTTGGCATGTGATAGCATGAAAAGCAAAGGTCCTTAATAACATTAACAATGGCTGCATACAGTTAAGCTTAGTCACTTCCAGGGCCCCTTGCACCCTTAAAGCAGCAGTGGGTAGAAACGGAGCAAATATGATTAAAAGTTATTTTTTATAAATGTAATAATAACTATATCCGGACATTAGTGCATGAGACAGGTAATCTGGAAAAAAAATCATGTGCCTCTGTGTACCTAATTTGTCTTTATATATCAAACCACTTTAACTTTAGCCAAAGTTCACACTTCCTGGCTCTACAGCCTGAACAATACTAGATTTTCCAAAGCTTATACATCAGTTGCATTGATATTGGTATTGATTAAAAATAAAATAGGTAATGTTGTATTGGTAGATAGTAATTTAGATTTTGATTTACTTTGAAAAAGGAACCTGTTAGTGCTCTCTGGTGGACAAACTATGTAATGGCAGCACTGTTTCTACCTCAAACATTTTTTGGCAGTGCTGTATTGTATTTTCATGTTAGTTATTGGCCAACATGTACACTAGATACCAACATATATCAGCAATACGCTAATATTTGCTAATTAGCAACTGTTAAGGCCACTGATGTAGCGTGATGAACCCATAGTTGGCTGTTTAGCAGATTGTTTAGGTCATTAATTTTGTCTTTTATCTTTTTATAATGTTTTTTCTCTGGTTCTATTTTCCATCTTAATTTTTAATGTCCATTTTCATATGAAGTACTCAGTACATGTAATGTCTTTGATGTTAAGCACTTTGAGCTGCATTTCTTGTATGAAAAGTGCTATACAAATAAAGTTTATTATTATTATATCTGCCGACAGATCGGCCTGGTACACAGCATCATTGCATGGTTCAGTTTTTTTTCTCTTTAGCTTTCCACCTTTTAGGAAGGAGTGTATTATAATAATTATAGGCACGTGCCAACCATAATTCGCCAACAGAATTCAATCGGCGGAGTCACATTTGTCTTGATTCTGCTGTCAACTTTGTGCCATCTTTCTCTGTGCAGATCTTTTTTACACACATCAGTAAACCCCACGACCAAAAGTGTCTTATCAGCTGGGTGCAGCTTTCAGGATGACGCCTCCCTCTGAGTGTCGTCAGATCGTTCCAGCCCCTCAACTTACACTTTGTCTCTCTGCTTTTACAGGATGAGTTCTGTTGATGTGAATGATGAGAATCGTGGGGTCTGCCCTGGAGGAAAGCAGAACAGCTCGATTAATGACATTTTTGCCCTGGATCAGCCAACTGGGAGGCCCTCCATCCTGCGTCAGACAGAGAACCTGCCCAGCAAGACGGTGCCAAAGGCGGCAAAGGTACAGAACCAGCTTGCCTTTTTTAAATGTTGTGTCCCCCTTCTCATCTAGATTCTTTACACACACCGTAATGACACCAGGCTGAAAATTGTATACATGCATAGCTCCACACTCCAACTTTAAACGGACTGTAATCAAACAAAAAACAGAACACTTGTGTTGGTGGAGAAAGCTACTAGACAGTTTCAGACATGTTTCTAGCACACATTTGCAAAGTATACTAACTTGTGTTACGTATGACTATCGTGAAATGGATGGCTATTACTTTCCTATTAATTTTTTCTGTATATAATTTAGTATCCAGCAGGTAACATTTACAGTACTGATCAAATTGCTTGTGTGTAGGTTTGTTTTCAGACTCCAAGAAGAGACCCTGTGACTAGAAGAATTGTTTCTCCCACCAAGTCTGTCAAGATGACGAGCGTGGACGAGTGTACAAAAGCAATGGAGTCCTTAAATTTGGATAAATTAAAGTAAGTAACATTTCTCATACTACAACGTGCTTCCAATTAAATGACCGATCCATTTAAGTAACAAAGTCTGTTTTGTTTTTATAGTACTTTATTGCAAGATGCCACTGGTGAGCCCAAACAAGGTAATTAATCCAACATACAATAAGTTTTTTTTTTTCCTTGAATGTCTCTGAATGCTGAAAAAAATGATTTTCTCCTTGAATTTTCTACAGAAGTGTCCTCTTACCCTGATGATGACATGCCGATACTAAGCAAAGGAGGCTATCAGTTTGATTTTGACAACCTTGACGCTATCAATCCATTTCTGGGTTCTGTTACGACGGTCCTGTCTCCTGCGAGGCCCGCTGTCAACAACCCTCCTACAGAGTCTCAACATACAAAACCAGAGAATACCTTGGAGGAGCCGACCAAAATGGAATCTGGACTAGACGATACACTTCCATACATCCCGTTTGTGGAAAACTCACTGGTTGACGTCTCCGCCAACATCAGCTCCACAGACAGCAGTGTGATCACGTTTAAGTTCCCAGCGGTCGAGGAACAAGATTCATGCCCTGCCACGCCTGATGAAAAACAACCTGCTGAAATGTCTCCAAATGTTGATCAAGACAAAGTGTCAGTAAGTTTTGTGGAAGATGCTCCACTGCCAGCGAAAGGTGCTTACAATTTTGATTTCGACAACCTTGATGCTGTCGATCCTTTTCAAACCGGTGGCTCTAAAATCCAGAATTCCCCTGTGCTTGGGAGAAAGGTGCCAGACATTAAACCACCTGTTGAGGAGACACAGATAAAAGAAAATAAACCCACAAATGTTGTTGACGTACCTGAGGTGGCTCAAGAGGCGCTGGCACCAGTTGACGTCGGCACCGACAACGCCTCCACCGAGAGCGTCCCAGCGGTCGAGGAAAAAGATTCATGCGCTGCCACGCCTGATGAAAAACAACCTGCTAAAATGTCTCCAAATGTTGATCAAGACAAAGTGTCGGGAGGATTTGTGGAAGATGCTCCACTGCCAGCGAAAGGTGCTTACAACTTTGATTTTGACAACCTTGATGCTGTCGATCCTTTCCAAACCGGTGGCTCTAAAATCCAGAATTCCCCTGTGCTCGGGAGAAAGGTGCCAGACATTAAACCACCTGTTGAGGAGACGCAGAAAAAGGAAATTAAACCCACAGATGTTGTTGACGTACCTGAGGTGGCTCAAGAGGCGCTGGCACTAGTTGACGTCTGCACCGACAACACCACCACCGAGAGCATCCCAGCGGTCGAGGAAAAAGATTCATGCACTGCCACGCCTGATGAAAAACAACCTGCTAAAATGTCTCCAAACGTTGATCAGAACAAAGTATCAGGGAGTTTTGTGGAAGATGCTCCACTGCCATCGAAAGGTGCTTACACCTTGGATTTTGACAACCTTGATGCTGTCGATCCTTTCCAAACCGGTGGCTCTAAAATCCAGAATTCCCCTATGCTCGGGAAAAAGGTGCCAGACATTAAACCACCTGTTGAGGAGACACAGATAAAGGAAAATAAACCCACAAATGTTGTTCAAGAGGCACCTGTTCAGCCTGAGATGAAACCCATAGATGCCGTGGCCCCAATCTCAGCTAGTGTTGCCAAAACTTCAGCTGCTGAATCCACCTCCCAGCCAGCCGATGCCCCGATCAAGGAAGGACCAGTCAAACTTGAGTTCAATTTCGATGATGGCGGCGAGGTCAACTGGAAACCGCCACCCAAGAAATTTGGCAAAAGGCCAGCTGGTGTAAAACCTAAAGCGGGAAAGCCGGCGGGTGACGTCAAACCACCAAAAGAAGCTCCAGCGAAGCCTGATGCCAGCGATGTTGCTGATGTTCCGGTTCCCAAAGGGTCTTACTCATTTGACTTTGACAAGTTCGATGACCCAAACTTCAATCCCTTTGGCACAACGGCAAGCATGAGCAACAAATCCGGCCCTGTGCTCACGGAAACGTTGATTCCAGAGCAACCGGAGAAGCCTGTGGAGAAGGAAGCTGTACCATCAGCATGGTATGTTTACCTTTTTTATAGGAGTGTATCAAGCTTTTATTTACAGCAGACACTTAATTTCACTGCATGTTGCTTTTGCCCTCTCAAGCGCTGGAGAGAGTGTCCCAGCTGCAGCAGAACCCAACCCTGGAGCGCTGAGAGAAGTAATGCAGTTTCATACAATCCCAATCCATTTTTCCATTTCCCTGGTCGTATGTTTTTCACTAATACATTTTGTGATTGTGGAATGACAGGATGCTAAAGACAAGGCTGCTCCTGAAGCCGAACGACCCACGGAGAGTCTTCCTGAGCAGAAGTCACAGACCGCCATGTCAGAGTTCAATGACGAGTTTGTTCCTGGAAGTCTGTGTAAGTAAACGTTGGACGTAACTCTATTTCATCTAATTTCCACAAGGATCTCTGAATTTTTCTGTTGACTTAACCTGGAGTTTTAGAGCTGGTCCAATACCCAGTTTGGTGTGTGTGTGTGTGTGTGTGTGTGTGATTACATTGAAGTTAAATTACTTATTACATCATTAAATGGAAAGCTCTTTTTGACATTAACCTATGATCTCTATCTCTAGTCATGGCCAATGACTTTGATGGACAAATGGATTACCTTGAACAGTTTGGGTCCAGCAATGTAAGTACTTTCTTCGCGTATGTTAAATGACTCAATTTTGACTGTCGGTGCATGAGTTAAACATTTAAAATGTTAAATAATTTTGTCTGTCAACAGTTCAAGGAATCTGCATTGAGGAAACAATCCTTGTACCTTAAATTTGACCCCCTCCTGAGAGAGAGCCCCAAGAAGCCTGCAGGCCCGGCCGCTCAGACCAATGTCCCTCGCCCCGCTGCCTTCGTCTCACGGTATGACGTACTTCTGTTTCCACTCATTCTTGATTGCTGCCGTCACTGGACATTAGAGCTGAATTTGTTCCGCGTTGGATATCCTGTTCAACAAAATGAGATCTGTCAGAAATGTTAACCACTTTGACCACTTCACAAGTCAGTTTTTTTCTCCTCAACTCAGGCTTGAGACTCCACAGATGGCAGAAAACACTTCAAGTGGACCACAAAAGGATGATTTCAAACTGTTTGATGCTAGAGCACCAGTAAGTCACTCAGGGAATGCCACCATTGACTGTTCCTGGTAATCTTTATTAAAAAAATCAGTGGAAGTGTTGGAAACACACTTGATTTATTAACACTTAAACTGTCATCTAGGCTCCTTCAATCCTGGCGGACCTCGTCCCTCCTTTCATTCAGCAAGCAAACACGGAGGATGCCATCATTGAGGTGCTGAAGTACAGTCAGAAAGACATGGATGCAGCCATCGCCAGGGTCCAGGCAGAAGTATGTCCTGCTCAATGTTTTGTGATTTGACGAATGACAGCAATGGAAGAGGTTTTCCATCTGAAGTCCCTTTGTTTGGGTTTATGTGATGAATACAGACTAAAAAAAACACACTAGTCTGTGTTGATGGTGTGGTTTTCCAAAAAGATCCCTGGAGCAGTTCAGAGTAATCTGATTCAACCATGGTGCATTCTGGTTCAAACACAAGCATCTAATATCAAAGAAATGTGTTTAACAGGCAAATGTCAATGATTGTTGTTTAGCTTACATGGTTCTCAGTGTCAGTTGAATAGTTTATTTAAAGTCTTACATCATTTACTGAGATCAGTATTTCATAAAAAGTGGGATAAACCTTTTTTTTTTTTTTTAAACATGAGGACTGCATTAGGCACATTATTCAGGTCAGTAGCAATTGTGATCATCAGAAGTCTTAAACCCGCTCGCAAATATATTTTTAATAAATGTTTTTGTACAAATTGGACATTGTAAAACACAAACGATTGCACAACTTTAAATAAAGTAAAACTAAAGTCGCCCCCTGATTTTAAACGGCTTACAGGTTGGATAAGGCCCTTATACCTAAAGCGTGTATTTTCTCAAATAGGCAAAGGAAAAAGAGGAGCAATGGAGTGCAAAGTATAGAAAGATGCTTGACGATGGCCAAGAAATGAGGTAAGCTGTGCTTTTGTTTAATTTAGTTTTTGTAATTTTAATTCAATGGTTCAAAGCAGTTGACAACCTTTTTTTCCCGCAACAGGAAAATAATTGCAGAATTTGAGCTCATGATCGCAAAAATGATGGGTAAGTTGATATAAATTATGTACTCGTCACAGTCTTCAGGATTATGGATGTAATGGCGTATTAATGAGAGCTTTAATTTTCTTGTATTTAGCTGATCAAGAGACAGAGAGGGAGGTGGCCCAGGCGAAGCTCAACGAGGCTCTGCTGGAGAAGGAGCAAGTGGCCAGCGACCTGAACACCATGGAGAGATCTTTCTCCGACCTTTTCAAGAGACTGGAGAAGTACAAGGATGTGGTTGAGGGCTACAAAAAGGTTAGAAAACACAAACACCTGCCCTGTTATAAACCACAAATAGATGACATTTCTAGCAGTTTGATTGGTTAATTGTTTTCTGTACCATTCCCCCAGAATGAAGGGACTCTGAAAGCTTGCGCTCAGGACTATCTGGCAAGGATCAAGAAGGAGGAGCAGCGCTACCAGACCCTCAAAGCCCACGCTGAGGAGAAAATTTGCCAGTAAGAAACCTGACTCCGCTGTGATAATAGTGTAAAATGCAATACTTACAGAGATGTCTGACTGACATTTGTTCTTCTTCTCCAGAGCAAATGAAGGGATCGCTGAGGTGCGGTCCAAGAACAAGTCGGAGGTATCTGCACTTCAAGCCCAGCTGCGGCGGGAGCAGCTGAAGGTGCAGTCACTGGAGAAGAGCCTGGACCAGAAGGTGAGTGAATTAGATGGTGTGTATTTGCAGATATATTGAAGACAAGACATGAAATATTATCTTCATATTTATCTTCATTTTGCAGGTGAAGGAGGCTGAAGAGCTCACCAAACTGTGTGATGAACTTATCTCCAACGTCCAGAAGGGTTGAGCTCTTGTGTTAATACTGTATATATGTTCTGTCTCTTTGTCGGTGTCCAGATCATTTTCTTGTGTGTCTTTGTCAATGTTCTTATAATACTGTAAAGTTAATAAACAAGATTTACAAATGTAATAATCACTGGACTAATGTCTTTAATTTCTGCATGACTCCAAACCACTAGGGGGCAGTCTTTGCCTTCATAATGTTTTGAATCTTGTCATCTGGGTTTTGGATTTGAATCATTGTTTATGGATATGGAACATGGCTGTTTGAAGCCTTAAAAAAAAAGTTATGTCCTGTGCATGAATTTCTACTTTAAAACACACACAAAGCCAGTCAGTGCACTCAGCCCTCTCATCTGTCTGGAGCCAGAGCTCATCCCCATCCTGTAATGCTTACAACAAAACAAGAGCTCACCTGATACAATGCTCCCCTTCTTTCCTGAGCAATCACAGGGTCCTGTCACATCACTCCCAGAGGCAGGACAATGCACTTCCTAAACGGTGAAAGGAAATCCTACCTAGATTGGAGTTGAATGAGGTGGTAGTGCGGACCAAGGGGGGGAGGCGGAGAGGGTCGAGTCACTTAAATGGGGAAAAGATGCTGGTCACTCGGTGTAGTCTTGCAGGGGCCATCACTCATCTAAAAAGGACTGTGAGACTGCTCTTGTGTCTGTATCTATTCATCCCAGCAGCTTGGTCCCTCTGCTGGCTGCCCTCTGTGTCACCCTCAGCAGACACTTCAACTCGCTCAAAAGGAGAAAGCTGACCTGTCTGTACCCAGCCTGCATGTTGTAGGACCGCCACTGAAGTTATCTTTTATGCCTTCGTTAACAAGCGCAGCCTTTTGAAGAATATTCACTGCTTGAACAAATGCATTAACCTTTTGTGAGGCATGTGACTAATTTGTTTCAGGTCATTTAATCAAACTACCAAACCATCAAACTTTATATGATTTTAGTTTTTGAGCTTTGAACAGAATACATCATACAAGATTGTCAAATATAACCAATTAACATACAGAAATACCTAAATATTGGCATGAACTAAATGTGATTAAACTGGGTGACAAAGTACTGAAAATGTACTATACACGACAGTATACTTTAATAACATTACATAGATATGTAAAACGCCTTACTCTGAAAAATAAACTTTTGATACATTTTTTTTTTTTAGCAAAATAAATTAAATATTCATGACTCGGTTTGATTATAAATGACTACAGCTTCATACACTGTGGGTGGATACGGTGGCATCCTCTGCAACATGCTACTGACTGATGATGGGAACCTACCATAAAAAAATGATAATGAAGACCGATTCAGTTAACATGGAAACACAATTCTCTCATCCCTTGCAGTCTCAGGCAAGGTTTGCATGCCATAAAAACTCACCAGTCTACTCTCGATCACTTTTACCAGAGAACAAAAGTGAGGGATGGAGGAAGGTAATATAAAGGATAGTGGTCAGCATTCCAAACATTATGCATTTTTAACAAACAAAAGGACTACCTGAGTAGGGCACAAAACCAGCCCTTTTGTAAATCTTGAGTACCATTTCCGTCTTCATTACCAGGCAGAACATACGGAGCCCCTGCGCTCCAACAGCTGAATAAGTGAAAGGTAAAACCTAACCTCCATTTTCAGCTACACCTCAAGTAGGAAAATGCAAAATTCTGCTGCTGAGGAAGACCTTTCAGCTGGCCTGAATAGCTGCGATAAAACTCACACGCAAAAATGTCCTTGTCCTTTTTGTATTAAGTGCACAACAAGGATTAATGGATTTTAGTGGTGTGAGAATCTGTAAAAAAATAAGCACCAAATATGGAAGTTTGGATGTAAAAACACGAGGTGTGTATCACTGGCCACTTTTTTTTTCCCCACATGCACACTCTCCCAACAATCTCCAGCGATGAGAAGAGTCTTTAATAATGCCAGGTGAATGTCGCTCAGGAGCTGCTGTTCAGTCCAGAGCTCATTGTCCGTCTGAGGTACTGGAGCAGTTAGTGGGGGATGTTTGGCACGCGGGCTAACACTGAAAATGAATGTGTTGATGCTGATGTACTTTCCCGTCCACGTGGGAGTGAGTGTGTGTGTGAATGTCAGTGTAGATTTTGGGGTAGATTTTAGGGGGGATTGTTGGTCCTCCCTGGGCGAGGAGGAGCTGCTGCTGCGCCAGGTACTCCTCGTAGTTCATGGAGCTCATGCAGTCTTTCTCTGGGCTGGAGGAGCCGGAGGACGCAGCCACGCAGCCCCGGTCCCGCTCTCGATACGGCAGCCGGTGGGAGCTCTGCAGTACCTGCGCAGACGCAGCTGGGGCGCTGGGAGGGGGACAGTGCTTTCTGCTCTGGCAGAACCACAGCAGCACTGTGCCAAAGATGAACACTATTCCAGCAGGGATGCCAATGATGACGGGCCAGGGGAGGGAGCTGGAGGTTGGCGAGAACATGGGCATGATGGGAGGCTTCGTGTCTGCAAAAGAAGAGGGCCAACATGAAATCAAAACAGGTTTCCAGCTCTTCAATGTTGCCAAGAGATTGCTGCTAAAGTGCTTAAGGCCTGAAACAAATGATCATTTTCATGATCAATTAATTTGTTGATTATACTTTTGATTCAGCATTTAGTCAATAAAAGGTCTGAACAGTCTAAAACCCTTTGAACCAAGACGGGTTCCACAGTTAGGTCATGACTGAGGAAGACCATGAGATGCCACTGACAGCTCTGCAATGAGCTAGTAAGTGGACCTTGAGTTCAATTTAGTCTATAAATCAAATAGAGTATGTTTGATTGTGTGATACCAAAAACTGAAAAAACAACCAGATCTTGATATTTGCAAAGCAAAAAACACTAGGCTGCGTCAAAATCACATACTATGAACTACATACTCAATAAGTGTACTATCGTTCAACATACTTTTGTGTGAATAAACAGTAGTATGTATCTTTTCAGACACACTGAGCTGTAATTTACGTCGTCACTTCCTAAGAGCCTCCTTGCCGGTTGGAACATGTAACCATGGTAACCAGTGGTGCCAACCTTCATGTGACCAAAACAACGGTTTGTGAGAATCAAAGTGTGAATTAATTTAAAATGTAAATTACACCTAGCAAAGTGAAATCTTATACTTGGAGTTAAATTGAAGCGTTATTGATGTTACAGAGCTGTCCGTCAACGTCTGTACAGCTTCATCAATTTGCTTCAGTTTAAGTACAGAAAAATTAAAACTCATCCTTCAAAAAAAGAGGATTGAACAGCTTGACTGACTGTTGAATTTGACGGGTTTTCATTTATTTGGTGGAGAATAACACGTCAGTCCGAAACATGTCACAAACTGACATAAAACAGGTGACAACAAAACATTTGTGCTCGTTAACATTGCTTTGTTTGCATCTGTCCTCATTAGTACTTTTTGCTGACATGTATGTAACCTAGCTTTCATTTCAGTTTGACATTCCTCTGATGTTATCGTGTGTGTATGTATGTTTGTGTATATACAGTATGTATGTGTGTATGTGCACTAATGCAGATTCCTAAAAATAAACAACCACATAAAATATACAAACTGATAGCACAGAGCCTCGTCCAAGCTGCTGATGTGTTTCTCTGCGGTGGGTTTGTGAGTGGTACACTGTAAACAGACGTTCCCCAGGCCTCACCTGGCAGCACAGTGAGGAAGGCGCTGCGGAAGCTGTATCCCATGGTGTTGGCGCCTAAGCAGATGTACATGCCAGCGTCCTCCTCCTTGGCACGGGTAATGAGCAGCTTGTTGAGGTAGGAGCCGTCGGGTCGTGACCACACCTCCCCCATGGGGAGCACCACGAATCGGTGGTCTCCCACCTCGATGGTGGAGTTGTAGCGACTCTCCTCGTTGGACTCCACGCGTTTGAGCCACTGAATGACCGGCTTAACGTCACTCCTCACTTTGCACTGGAACGACGTGGTGCCTCCGTAGTCCACCGTCGTGTTGACCGGGTGAGTGCCAGTCAAAATAGGCTTGGAGTTTGTCCTCTCTGCATTGACACACAGAAGAAAACGATCAACACACGCGCA
>CAKALU010059120.1:0-108442 GCA_916700995.1 Hozukius guyotensis | reverse complement strand
GTTGGAACATGTAACCATGGTAACCAGTGGTGCCAACCTTCATGTGACCAAAACAACGGTTTGTGAGAATCAAAGTGTGAATTAATTTAAAATATAAATTACACCTAGCAAAGTGAAATCTTATACTTGGAGTTAAATTGAAGCGTTATTGATGTTACAGAGCTGTCCGTCAACGTCTGTTGTGACCATTGTCAATACCGCATTGCATTGTGGGATATTAATGCCGCGTAGTGTACAGCGTTGCACACTGTAATGTTTCACCAGAAATACTATGCAATTTGCGTACTATTGGTTTCATACATAATAAAAAATCTCACAAGCTGTTTAAACATACTAAATGACATATTAGTGTGGAATTTCGAACGCAACCATATTCAGTTGATACTCAAAATTGTTGATTATTTTCGGTTGACTAATCATTTGAGCTCTTAAATGCTTACAGCTTCATCAATTTGCTTCAGTTTAAGTACAGAAAAATTAAAACTCATCCTTCAAAAAAAGAGGATTGAACAGCTTGACTGACTGTTGAATTTGACGGGTTTTCATTTATTTGGTGGAGAATAACACGTCAGTCCGAAACATGTCAAAAACTGACATAAAACAGGTGACAACAAAACATTTGTGCTCGTTAACATTGCTTTGTTTGCATCTGTCCTCATTAGTACTTTTTGCTGACATGTATGTAACCTAGCTTTCATTTCAGTTTGACATTCCTCTGATGTTATCGTGTGTGTATGTATGTTTGTGTATATACAGTATGTATGTGTGTATGTGCACTAATGCAGATTCCTAAAAATAAACAACCACATAAAATATACAAACTGATAGCACAGAGCCTCGTCCAAGCTGCTGATGTGTTTCTCTGCGGTGGGTTTGTGAGTGGTACACTGTAAACAGACGTTCCCCAGGCCTCACCTGGCAGCACAGTGAGGAAGGCGCTGCGGAAGCTGTATCCCATGGTGTTGGCGCCTAAGCAGATGTACATGCCAGCGTCCTCCTCCTTGGCACGGGTAATGAGCAGCTTGTTGAGGTAGGAGCCGTCGGGTCGTGACCACACCTCCCCCATGGGGAGCACCACGAATCGGTGGTCTCCCACCTCGATGGTGGAGTTGTAGCGACTCTCCTCGTTGGACTCCACGCGTTTGAGCCACTGAATGACCGGCTTAACGTCACTCCTCACTTTGCACTGGAACGACGTGGTGCCTCCGTAGTCCACCGTCGTGTTGACCGGGTGAGTGCCAGTCAAAATAGGCTTGGAGTTTGTCCTCTCTGCATTGACACACAGAAGAAAACGATCAACACACGCGCACACACACACAGAGTTTTTGACATGACAGCCCTTCTGCAGACAGAAGAGGTCTTAGTTGTCCGTACCGTTATTAGCCTCAGGCTTAGAAGTTATAATTGACAGAGAGGGAGGAATACCACATGTAACACAAGAAGTATGTGTGATTAGTTTCCTCTCTTTCTTTGCTCCTGGTTGTACAGCACACATTTCTCATGGGAGGGGTGGGGGGGGGGGCAGTGGGTCTGGCAGACAGCTGGGCTTTAATCAGCTCCAGATTGGGTGGAGGGTCTCTGAGTTGAACAGTCTCTCTCTCTCTCTTCCCCCCTATGCAAACACCAGGGCACAAGCCCTCAGTCTCAAGGCTGCTTCCTCAATATGCTTCTCATATACATGATTACACAAGCACATT
Source organism: Hozukius guyotensis (assembly GCA_916700995.1). Taxonomy (NCBI): domain Eukaryota; kingdom Metazoa; phylum Chordata; class Actinopteri; order Perciformes; family Sebastidae; genus Hozukius; species Hozukius guyotensis. Next base: position 106,745 of record CAKALU010059120.1, on the reverse strand, counting down.
CATCCATGCAGCACGGACATGAATAAGACCTGCGGATCGCAATCAGACGTCAGGAGAAGGTAGATCAGAGAGAAGATTTTTTTTAAAGGTTACAGTTCTTCCTCGGTCAAAATCAGAGCCACTATTACAGAGGTTACGCTGTTTGAATGTATAAAAGATCAGAAAAATGATCCATACAAACAGCAGTAATCATTTAAATGAATCACCTCTGCCTCGTTAATATTTCCAGGTGAATATTTTTGGTGTGAGCTCAGCTTCTCTGCAGGATACTCACGTATGACCTCAACTTTATACGTGGCGTTGATTTCCCCGGCCCGATTGGAGACCCTGCAGGTGTATCTGCCGCTGTGCTCCGGCGTCAGGTTCTTCAGACTCAGAGTCCACTTCTTCTGACGGCCCTCGCCGACCTCCTGCTCCGTCAGTGGCCTGTCGTCCTTCAGCCACACAATGTCCGGTCGAGGGTTTCCGCTGGCCGTGCATTTGAGCCGCACTGAGCTGCCAACGGGACGAGCTATCACCCGTTTTCTCATCTTAGCGGGCTGGGTGAAGCGGGGACGCACTTTATGGGACAGAGGAGGAAACATCATCAGTGGATACATGACAAAATGTTTAGCTGTGATTTGTAGTAAATAGGATAAAACATGCAGAACCACTGGTATGGTCTGGTTAATTCACCACTGCACCATTGATAGCACGCCAACAGAGCTCTTACCAAGTTTTTCTGACAAGCCATCAATGCCCAGGTCAGCTTCTGCTCCCTCAGCCGCCCCGGGTCCAGTTTTATCAGCACCTGAGTCATCTGTTAACACAGCAGGACACCAGTTAGTCAACAGCTGAGTGCCAAACGAAACAACCAGGTGCATGTAGGCGTCTGTATCATGCATTGACATTAATCTGAGGCATTAAACTGTAATTTAGTGTCAACCTCATGCTTCTTAAATCAGCATAAATGCATTTTTCAGTTTCTATGGCAACATTAAAGTGTCCAGCGTGTAGGATCTGCGATGAGGTGAGGAGATTGCAACCAACTGAAGCCTCTCCCGTGTTCTAAGCGTGTTGGAGAGCTACGGTGGCCGACACGAAAACGCGAATGGCTCTATTTGGAGCCATTTGGAGGCGAGCCAGTGCGTAGAGCGTGTGTGTGTACGTGGGAAGTGAGTGTTGAAGCAAGAGAGAGAGCAGCGGTGACGGGAGCGAGTAACGTTATCGACTCTGGCCCAAGCAGGAACATTTAACAGTGTTTGATTTGTCCGTTCTGGGCTACTGTATAAACATGGTGAACTCTGAAGAGGATCCGCTCCCTATGTAGATATAAACGGCTCATTCTAAGGTAACGAAAACACAACGATTCTTATGTTCAAGGGATTATACACTTAATAAAACATACTTCTTAATATTATATTCAATTTCTGCCAATAGATCCCTCTAATTGTTACACACTGGTCCTTTAAGGGCAATACTCACTATAGTATTGTAGGTATATTTCTACTTTTAAAGCCTGTATTAACTTTCCATTAGAACCTCACTCTTAACTGTTAACAGCGTCACCATCACAGCTCTTATGGCATCGACCCAAAACCAAACAGGCCCAGCAAAGTGTTCTAGGCTCTATTGGAGTAAATTTAGCATTTATAGATAGGCTACACTGAGCGGGGTGCACGCTCGGGTCATACTCTGCAGCATTTCGATGTAATATGATCAGTTTTCATAAGCCTAGTTCCAGGAGACAGCTGTGGAGTTTATGTCATTGGCTGACATCATGCAGCGGAGCTAAGACAGGGCTTAGAGGAAAATATAATGAGTGAAACCTAATCGACAGCTTGTGATGCGTATCGACTTTTCGAGTTAAGCATTGATGAATTAACGGAGCAGATCGGGTTCTTCGCCAATATCTGCCACTCTGTGCAGGAAGAGACATTATGCAGATGATTATTGAAGAAGGGTTGCTGTTAAATGATTTCATATGATACTATTGAGCTTTCACTACACATTAGATATAGTCTTTTCTAACAAACTTACCAACCGTAAGTCAAGGGAAAGATAGACACAATATCACAGGTAAACTGTAATGCAAAATGGAGAAAACTACCAGCCAGTTCTGTACCTTTTGTACCTATTTTGGATTTTGAGTTCAGTGCAGCCTCAAGTTGGCTTTTTCTACTTGCAGTTTGGCACACTTGATTCCCTCTCAGGGTTTGATTGGGTCAGGTAAAGAGGCCAGATGTGACTTCTAACCCCCTGGTTCTGCCTCCCTCAGAGTCCCCCCGAAACCCTCAAAGCTCTCTAGGGTTCTCTGGGTACAAACCCTCCTTTGTTTGTCCCCTGCAGCACCAAGCCCAGCCATGATGTCATGGCTATTTGAAGGGGTTTAACTGGCCAACTATAATAACCCATTCCTTTAAAAAACAGCCTCCACTGGAAGAAATATTTCTCTGTTGCTCACTTGGGCTCTCCACATTCCTCCCGGTTCCTGAACCTCCCAATCCAAACAGAACACGGTCCCACACTGCCGGGGTTTTCTTTTTGACTTTTTTTTTTTCCTGAATCTATTTCCTCTTTACTTTTAGGCAATTCTAGGGAACAATGGTGCCCTTTATATGTCTGTCCTGTTAAAGCTATTCCTTGCCACTATTGTCTTCACACAATATTGGCTCACTAGACTGCAGACAGGGGCGAGGTAAGACATATCACGGCTGCCATATGATTGTTATTTTTGGAAGATTGAAAAATAAAATAATCAATAAATGAGGAGTGACTGAGAGGCCCGTTCTTGTGTACTCTGAAAGGTAAGTAAAAGCTGCAACTTATTATGAAATCAGTGATCAAACAGCATATACTTTATGCACTGTATGAAATCAAAGCTTCGTTATGTAAACGGAAATTCAATCAGAAGAGTCATGATTCGAGTGCACGCTCATGCAAGTGAAAGTATCAAATTGTTTAAAATGCAATCAGCGTCCTTCCATACAACTTAAATCCATTCATGGTCTCGCTACAGTGTTTAGGGTCTGACGCCATCCCCTCCCACTTCATTCACAAATCCAGCCACAGGAAACAGGTCACTACACTCTCTCTCTCGGCTGGCCTCCTGTGCCAGCTGAAGCACAGGAAAAGGCCGGATGATTTGAGGTCACAATGAGCTCCAGATGTTGTTGGGGACATTGTAATGTCCAGGGAAAGTTATGCGCAGTGGCCTTGCATCACACGCTGGAAATCTCCAAACAGCTACCACATGTGATCAGTCACACACGGGGCAGTTTATCCAGCAGTTGGCCTGACAACGTCTCCAGAGAGGAGCGAAATGAAAAATGTGCCGCGAGAGCCAAAAGCTCCATGTAGAAATAATGAGCGCCGCCAGCCCTGTATTAGCCCTGTAATATATTATCTGTGCAGACATAAACATTAAAATCCAATCCTGTAAATGTTAATATGACAATCCCATGTTAATGCTAATATGAAGCCTGCTGCAGACTGAGCAGCTGAGGACGGAGAGGTTGCTGCATGCGTCGGTCTGTCCTGGTGGGGGTGATGCGGCCAGTTGTCAAGAGACCACCCCAAACAGGGCCCAAACAGCCAGCTGGAGGGATTGAGGAGGCGCCATGTTGCACTGACTGACCAGATTCTTCAGATAGCTCAGGGGAGGACAGGCTGTCCGCTGGCAGATGGGAGGAGGGATATCTCTCCAGCTGAAGTGGAACCCCCCTCCTCCTCCTCCTCCTTACATCACCCTGCAAAACCCCTCACTCTCTCAAGTCTTCGCTGTCTCTTTATCTTACTGTCTTTCTTCAGCTTGGCTCCTCTGCTGGGTCCCAGCAGCAAAGTATAAAAAGTTATGCTCTCCACGTTGGGCCTTGAACTTGAACAGCTGCCAGGATTTTCGCAGACCCCTCTCCCCTGACCGGCAACCATAACCGACTGCAGTTACTTTTTCACTCTGTGATCCAGTAAAAATAATAAACTCACATGATGGATACTGTGTGTGGAGCTATGCTGGGAGTTACCGCTCATTTACAGTATTTCAGATAAATAATCTCTCTCTCCTCTGATCTTTCTGAGCACAACACAGTGGGCCTCCAAGCAGGTCACTACAGCATGCAACTGAACGCAAACAATTAGGTGATTCAACGTTAATGGAAAGTGTTGCTCATGATAATTGCAGACTATTTGGCTGTATTAAGCTGACTTCAATCCTGGAAGTATTTTGACAATGAGGCCCCCTAATCTTTGTGGCAAAAAGGCACCCAGAATGCAATGCAGCGCTGATGGAACAATTATCTAGAAAAACAAACGCTGTGGTGATGGCCCGCCAGTGCCTAATGGGATGATGGACAAGAGGGGAGAAAGAGGGGAGGGGGTGCTCTTGTGAGTTGCAGACTGGCTGCTGAGTGTTTAGAGTCGGTCTGTCATGCACTCACCACCGCCAGAGGACAACTAGGAAATGGAACAAACCAGATCAGGAGAGTAAGGCCAGAAATTCTCTAGGTAACTCCATAAAGGGCAAAAACACTCTGATAAAAATCTCATGGATATATGCTTCCAAGAAAGACTTATGATTGAACTTCCAATGGTATTTTTTTCCTAATGTAATCGCTGAGTGGGAGCAACGCATGCAGTCAGGTTGAACTGATCTCCCGGCGATCCCTGCCAGCTTCATCACATCAGTCTTAAACGGTCTTCATTGAAGTCTTCATTCGCACTCAGGCGCACTGCAGCAGAAGCCAAAAACTAGACAAATGATCTGTCACATAAACACACCGCAGGGAAAACGTTGTTATCTATCACCGAGATGAATTGGCTAATTGTGTCTCCTGTATGTCTGTGTGTGTGTGTGTGTGTGTGTGTGTGTGTGTGTGTGTGTGTGTGTGAGTGCAGGTAGGTGGCTTTAATTTATCAAAATCATCATTCGATATCTCCAAGCTTTAAATCAATATTTAATCCAAAAACAAATTCCATGTGCATGTACAGTATTTATTTAAATAAATAAGCTGTCTCACATTTCTCTCACACACACACACAGACCTTTTTTCCCTTATTTGTATTTGCTTATGTTTGCGAAAGCTCTTTCTCAGCTTACAAAAGCCTCTAAGAATGTCACAGCACAAACTTATTTCTATTCCTCCTCGGGATGAAGTAATAAATTACATCATTAGACAGTGATGAAATCTTTTCTCTCCACCATCTTTTTCAGAATCTGAACAACAACAACAGTCTTTCTAGTTGATTTCTAGGTATTATTCAGTCTCTATAAAAGTTGAGAGGCAAAGTACCTGTTTGGATTCAGCATATTTACAGGTACAGGTTGACAGAAGCACAGCAGAAATCAGGTCTCCATTTCTGAACAGGCCCAAATTTTGCTAAATAACAACAGTAACTTACAACAACACCAGAGAGTGTGATAGCATCATGTGCTAGTCATGAACACACTTTTTCAATGTAATGTTTTAAAGGTACAGTGTGTAGGGTTTAGCGGCATCTAGTGGTGTGGTTGCAGATTGCAACCAAATGAGTACCCTTCTGCTTACTCCTGCCTTTCAAGACAGCGGTAACGTTCGCCTCACTCATCCTTACCATAATAACACTACTTTAGGAGTAACGGAAGTCAGGCGGCAGCTGGTGGTACCACGGTTTTGCACTCTACGGCTCACGTTACCGCAGTTTCACAAGCCTGTGGGAGAACTACGATGGCCTTCAGGTAACGTAAAAATGCGTAGAGCCAGTGTTTGGTTTGTCCGTTCTGGACTACTGTAGAAACATGGCAGACTCTGTGAAGAGGACCCGCTCCCTATGTAGAGGGCTCACTCTAAGCTAATGAAAACACAACAATTCTTAGTTCCAGGTGATTATACACTGAAGAAAACAAAGTTAGGAATATCATATTCCATTTCTGCTAATAGATCCCCTGAAATGTTACACACTGCTCCTTTAATGTAACGGTTCCTAAGCTAATGATCCATGGCATCCACTTAAATTAACACATTCTCGTCAAATTATCACGTACTAGGATGACATTTCAACTCCTCTCAGTGCTTGAACTTTAACTGAATCTTCAATTGCTTTTAACACTTTCACTTCAACTTGATTTAGTGCTTACACTTGAACTGAAACCTCAACTTTTTTTAGCACTTCCATTTTAACTTATTTCAGTATATTTATTTTGAGTGCCACTTCAACTACAACTATTTCAGCATTTCAAACTGAATTTTCAACAATGAGCACATAAAAGTCTTCCAAAAATCTTGCATTTCTAATTTATTAAATTTATATTCTACATCACGTTTTGTAATAACGTCTAATCTTACGACCCTAAAAAGACGCCGTGACGCTGCTTTTTTGTTTCTATTCATATCGACTTCACTCCACTTGAAAGCATCTACATTTACTTTCTGCAGTGGGAAAACATTAAACAGACCAACTCCATCACATCAAAAGGCATGATTGTGACAGTATCCAATCAACCGAGCCTTGAAACAAACTTAAAATGACATGGTGGTTGTTATCCATCACATGATTGATTCTGAATGTGCGCCACAAAGATGTGTTTAGTGTATATAAAAACTCCTTTTAAGTGCAATGTAGACGCAGACATAGCCACGTCTGACTTTGTTACTATATAGCACAACTGTAGTATGAACCTTGACATTATAGCTGGCTCCGTGCCTTCATCTCCAACCTTTCATTTTAGCACAATCAGCAGACACCCTCTCTTTGAACTCACTGGCAACTTCATATTGAGGGGGACCCTAAAATAAACTTTGGTCCAGACTATTCCCAACTCATGAGCATGCTTTACTACAAAAAGCACCGCTTTCTGAAGTGCTCTGTGTTTTCCCACATCTGCCTGATTATGGCTCTTCATCTGAAGCCTGGCTGTCACAAGACCAGGCTGCAGCTCCTCCTGCCAGTGAGAAAGAGAGAGCACAGACTCTGGCCCTAATTAGGCATCTTAGAGTAATTAGACTAAACACAGCCTTCACGCTCCACTCCGCTCATTCATCATGCTCTGCTCTAGCGCAGAGGAAATGCACTGTATGCACATGCACAAACGAGTAACACACTCGGTCAAACTGTGGCTTAATCCTCCAGGCCCCATTCAAGCGCTGTGTTAGAGTCTGACGACAAACCGGCACTATTACACTGAATGTGTTTCTTATTGCCGAGCTGCAGACCTCCTGCCTCCACGGAGTGTAGCCTAAGGAAAGGGAAGAGCTTGAGATCCAATTGAGTCACAGAGGATGAAGTAGTATGAAACAATATCCCATGCCGCTGTTGACTTTGGGCAGGGAGAGGTAGGGGCTGTAACACATACAATAGATGAGAGGATCAACCACTAAACCTCCATAAATCCACTTGTTTTAGACCTCGACCTCTGGGAGTGATGCTGTCTTTTAACATTTGAACTGGCTGCAGGAAAGTGTTGCAAATATGGCTTCGAAACACCACAGCGGAAGATGATGCGGTCTGATCGTACAGATCAGGGGAGTGACTCACGGCCATGGTCTCTGGTTTTAGTTACCAGACAGGTGACTTCATGCTTTATAGATGCTGAATCAAGCTTGAATTTTTAACAAGAGTGACACATTTCACAACCCTCAATGATCTCATCTCAGGAACCTGCAGAGTTTATACAAACTCTCTAATGCCACACACACAACTCACCAATGACGATGAGGGTATAGTTGATGTTGACGCTACCAAAGCCGTTGGTGGCTTTGCAGATGTAGGTCCCTGTGTCATCTGCCTCCACCTCCTTGATCTTCAGGCCCATGCGGAGGATGCGGAAACGGATCCAGCCGCTGTGGATGTTGCGCCCGTCTTTGGTCCACATTATGAGGGGCGGAGGGTCTCCTTCCACTGGACACGGCAGCTTAATGGCGCTCCCGAGCCGGGCCATCTGTCTGTGAGCAACCTTCTCAGACACCCGTGGAGGTCCTGAAGACACACAAACACAGTAATGTCTGTAACAGTCTGGGAAACCAATTTTTCAAAACCTTGATGTAGTTTCCCAAAAGGAAAACAAATTATGTGTTTGAAAATGCAGCCCACAATAACACTGAAAATGGGTTCCTGAGGCTGATACCAATATTTTTTTAGATGGTATTCCACATCTTTTACCATTTTCTTGACAAAAACAACCTCTTCCAGTTGTGACCAGTTCAGTCAAAGGTTTATTTTTCTATTTCAGCGTTTTTTAAGTTTTGATCATCTTCAGAGGTATTATTCACAGAAATTCACAAAAAAAAGAGCAGACAAACACAAATTCTAAAGAAAAATAAATATAATTTGTGGCTGAAATCTGTTTCTTTGTTGTTGGCAAAAAACATCTCACCACATGCTCCATTCAGTTAACCTGATCAGCAAGATGGTAAGTTACACAGAACCATCTGAGAAGCCGCCATTGGAAACTGTTTGGAAAAGGGCAGGCACTTTCAAAAATATACTTAGCAGGTGATTGGATGAACCATCTGTCAATCAAAGTCTTGCCAAAGCCAATCGGGAGAAGAGCCAAAAAAATCTTTTCCATCAAGAAAAGCCTTCAGTGCCGTAATTTACTCTTCTTTCAATGAAGAAATACTCTCCAGTTCTGATATAACCGATGCTATTGCAGCTACAGTACGTTAACCTCTTCAGGAGCCGCCATTACTCCTTGGCCCAAGGCCTCTTGCCTTGGCGGAGGTAATGAGCATGATTAAGCAGGAAGCTGTCATTGTAAGTTTTAGTTTTTATATACAGTATAGTCAGAGAGGCCCCCCTCTTCATATCCAACAATTTCAAAAATATTACAAAATTGAATGGGTTTACTAACCAAGTGATTGCAAAAACAATTTTTCGAACATCACAATGGGCAGCTTGGCTAACAAAAGTGTATTAGAATCAGTAAATTAAATAAAGTATCCTGCCTTCCCTGACTAAAACCACTTCTAAAAACAGCTCAGATGTGGGCAGATGGAATGAGATAGAGGTAATTTGTCATCTTTTTGTCTGATTACCCAGAAATGTTGAAACCAGATTGTAATAATTGGACAAGCCCGGCCGTCCACTGCCTGCACAGAGAGGGTAGAGTGTTCTGGCTCTGTTTTTTTGCGTGCGAGAGATCAAAGCGATGAGGGGGGCGGGTCGCAGTGAGACGGACAGCAGCCTGCTCTCCCTGCTCTTAATTGGCTCAGGTCTGCTCCCTCAGATCTGGTGAAGTGGAGCGGGCCGAAACACCCTGTGATGGTGTTAGGAGGCCTGCGCCGCTGCTCGCACAGCACCCGGCGTTCAACTAACCCCCCACCAAAAACTAAACAAAACCCTGAATTACTGAGCAGACTAGACACCGAAGAGAAACAGGAGATTGGGGGAGTGAAAGAGGGGGAGGAAATGCAACCAAACCCTATAGCTGCAAAAGTACACAGTCTGTGCCTCAGAACAAATGGCCGGTCTGGTAGCAGTAAAAACAATGGGGAGGGTAAGTACACATGGCCTCTCTCAACACATATACACACGCTCAAACACACACGGTCACATTCCTTTGGTGCATTTCACACATATGGTAAACAAGAAGATCATTATACTGATGGGGCTGCAGTGGGGGGAGGTGACACAGGTAACTCCATCTGGCTGTTTTATTCATCACATTGCCAACAGATGTATCTCAGCTGAAGGTACAACATCTGGACTGCTGGGCGGGTGACCTTCAATGCTAAAAAATCTGGACTCACTCATATTTTCTAAAAAGCAATAATGATTTATAGGTCATGCCACAAAACTCAGTGGAAAAAAGTGACACTTGTGAGCGTAAAACCAATGAAAACCTCCTTCCTTTTTTTGTTTCTATGTCTTTCTCAACCATGCATGAACACACACACACAAACTCAGAGTTTTCCTTCCTCTCTGTGGATGGCCTTTCCTGGTCCACAGCATGCACAGGAAATTGGAAGTGTCATTGTTTATGTCTGTGGAGAAAAAGTGACAGTTTTTTTGGCTGTTGTCAGCTGGCCCATATCTCACTCCTCTGCTACAAGGAAAGCAGAACAGAGGCGCTCACTGTTCAGTTTCTGACTCTACAGACTCTGCTCTAGGAACACAAACAGGTCACAGCGTTGGCTTGGGGCTGCTGGAGCTCATTTGGACTGAATTGATCCTAGACTTGTAAAAAAACATAAATATATTTCTGCCAAATCTTGAACAAATGAGCTTCAGTTATCTCTTCTGACTTGTGGTCCCGCAAGCCGCTCAGCCATGTGCTCCTTCTGGATTAATGGAGGGAACTGACATACAAAAACAAGGCTTGATTCATGTCAGAGGTTTAGCTGACGCAAAATGTCAAAACACATTGACCCAGCAGCAGAGGCACGGCGGAATTCTCTTTTCCCTTTCTTTTTTTTTTACAAAACCTCTCTACAGTGTTGTTTGCAGGGCATTTGACTCTCATTGTACACTCAACCCCTGCCTTATATTGGAGATCCTTCATTAAATGTCTTTTAAGGAGGTTAAATAACGCTTCAAACTTGCGCTAAATTTTGGCGAGGAAAAAATGTCAAGGCCATTTTCATAGGGATCCCTTGACCTCTGACCTCCAGATATGTGAATGAAAATGGGTTCTATGGGTACCCACAAGTCTCCCCTTTACAGACATGCCCACTTTATGATAATCACATACAGTTTGGGGCAAGTCATAGTCAAGTCAGCACACTGACACACTGACAGCTGTTGTTGCCTGTTGGGTTTCAGTTTGCCATGTTATGATTTGAGTATATTTTTTATGCTAAATGCAGAACCTGTGAGGGTTTCTGGACAATATCTGTCATTGTTTTGTGTTGTTAATTGATTTCCAATAATGAATATATACATACATTTGCATAAAGCAAGCATGTTTGTCCACTCCCACTCCCGAGTATTAAATACTTGACAAATCTCCCTTTAAGGTACATTTTGAACAGATAAAAAATGTGCGATTAATTTGCGATTAATTACGATTAAATATTTTAATTGATTGAATAATTCAACTTTTTGGGGAATAAGAATGGTCAACCAATCTTCTCATCTAACTACGTCACGGGGAGGGGGGGGTGCATATTTTCAATAACTATTCATTTAATTGTGATAAACGTCTATGTGATCTTGAACTTGGGTTATTCAGGGCGACTCCAGAAACACTTTGGATGGCGCTCCAAGTGCAAGGAATGTGCTACGAATGATTTCCTCCCTCCATCTCCGCTCTTGAAAAAACCTTTGAAGTCCTTTTGAAAAACAATCATGAAGAGGTGCTGAAATCAAGGACATCGTCTGAATAACTTAATAACTATTTGTGCTGAGTGCATGACCACCATCCTTTCTTCAATAGGCACTCTCCTCCTCCTCCTCCTCCTCCCTCTCAAGGACAGGTTCTCTTAACCTTGGAGTTGAAAGCTCGGAAACTACCACACAGAGGCCCTCTGTAAAAAAAAGTCTAATTCTGAGAAAAATTGTTGCCTTATCTGCTTGACTGTAAGATGCATAGCTACACTTCTGTCTGCTGTTTTAGCTTCAGTCCTCTGAGGCTCTCTCTCGTGGTTGCTGAACTAAGCCTTATGGTGGTGATGAGTGTGAATCTACACGATTTATGACAAACTGGTGAGCGTTTCAGACGATTTTACTCAAATTGTTAGAATTGTTAGCTGCTCTGTAAATGGAAAATGATACACATGACCATATGGGCTTTCCCGTATTGCAGAATTTGGTACGGCGCTCCTTATTATAGCCGAGCTCCGTGTGTGAATGGAATCTTTCATAGCGCAGGAAGAGGAGGAGGAGGCCTGGCGACTTTCAGAATTAGCTCTGTCTTTCTTTGCTCAATTTGGTGATGGATTATTTTAAGAGAAAGGGGCACATTCAATAAGAGGCATTCTTGTGATTCAGACTAAATATAGCCGTTTTTTACGAAACCTTGTGAGCGGGTTAATGAACTGTTGATCTGACGTGCAGGCATCCGTGGAGGGAAATATGTTAGGAAGAAGGAATACAAAAAAAATACAGACTACAAAGGCTGCCAGACTTGAGCAATGTTCAGATGTGCTGGCACCTCCACCTCTCCTCATTTATTTTCTCTTTTACAAAACACCTGTGGGTTTGTAATGATGTGTACATGCATTTTTTTTCCCATACAAAGTGCTTTGGTCTTTCTAGTCATTGCAAACATGTCAATAAAGGGTTGGCTTGGCTGCTGACAGCTGCTCCAATAGCGAACACCTGGATCTTAACCAACGCGATAATGCACGCAACACCGTCTGTCCAATAGAGGATAGCTGTTCAAACAACACTGTAAACATCTTCTAATAAAAAGGATTTGGTCCTTAATCTCCAGCCAACTGCAAGTATTTCTTGTGCATCAAAAGGCTTTTGCACACTACGAGACTGTAGTGATTCATTACTTAGATAAACACTGATCTTAGTGAATGTGTCTTCAAGATGGAGTATTTACATAAAGGATAAGAGGAGGATAGAAGCTGGAGAATGCTTCCTCCTACTCAGCAGTACTGTGTTAGCTCAGCAGACCGTACAAGAGCAGACAGACCTCTAACTTAAGAGAGGACGTTTAATGGAGCCTTCAAGGCAAATATTCTACCATGCATCTCTTAAAACCTCAGGCGCACTTGTACAATACAAATCGACAAAATGGATGTAAGTCAAGTTCAACGAACACGGGAGGGAAGTAAAAAGAAAAGCACAAAAAAACGACATGAAAGCTAGAAACCAAACCCAGAGTCGGTGACTTTACTTGAGACTGGAGGGGTTGGGTGAAGGCGAAAGGTGAGGCAGACCCCGCAGCTTGGGGAGTGTGTGAAAGGCCAGAGCTTCTGTTCAGAGCCCGCTGCTGTGCTTGGCTATACATTTCACAAGCAGAGATAAAAATCGGCATAAAACGGTGAGAGAGAAAGAGAGTGGGGGAGAGCCACCTTGGCAAATCAAGAAAGGAGGCGAGGTGAGGGATGGAGGGGAGGAGGCTGGGGCGGCGGTGGTGACAGGGTGAAAGGGGACGGGGATATGTGGAGTGGCGGTGGAGGCTGTTCTGACAGCAGCGGGGTAGCCAAGGGTGAAGAATGCCGTCTTTTCTTACCCCTCCAGACGTCCTGCCCAGCAACTTCACCCAGCGTGGTAATCAATACCTGTTATTTTCCCCTCTCGGCTTTCCAATCAATAGATAAGAGCGGGGTAAGACCAGCCCGGACAATGGCTCTTTCTTCGGCCCCATCTGATGTGGGCTGAATAGCAACTGCTTCGGTGGTGGGAATGGTACAGGAGGAGCTATTGGGTGACATGAGGGACTAGAGAAACAGCAGGAGGGGGTGGAATATAAAGAAAGAGGTAAAGAGAATAAGATGCTCCAGTCGATCTATCTGATTAAAGCAGAATAACGTCGCTGCAGTGAATCTGCTTCCTTCACTAATGGCCCCCGAACAACAGGCTCCTGCCGACCCCTCATCAAAAGAACAGGAAAGAAATTACTCCAGCGTCATAAAGCTTCTGGAAACATCTCCATCACGCGGCCTACCCTTAACAGGCCCTACTGTGGAGCCTTTGAACTCTAAGCTGCTATATTTCATTAAACTTGACTGCTTTCTCCCGGGCCCAGCTGCCTCTGTCGGAGAAAAGCAGCGTGTGTGTGTGTGTAGACTCCTTACTACTGTCACCTGTAGTTCCACCCAAAACTAATCAGTTAGACAGAAATATTTGTTCGTTTGTCTATAAACTGGAGAGATAGTTATGTTTCTGATTACTAGTCGTTAATTATACAGAGGTGATCCACCTCCTCAGAAACAAACCTCTGCTAACACTATATAAAATGAATGCACTTTTATGAAATGCCAAGAGTGGTTATGTTTAGGCCGTCATCTACTAACTACACTGACCAGGATCCAGGTGGCTGCTATTACCTCACAATTTCCTGGGAGAAATCCTCCGTTTTATAACTTATTGATACTTTGATTGAATGAAAAGCCCCTTTTCATTCAGGATTTGCCATAAGGACTCCATACTTTTCCATACTTCCACAAGCCTGGAAAAGTACAGAGTCCTTATGGAAAGTCCTTAACTTGAATTAATAGAGGCCTTTCATATAATGTTTTTGGAGTGGCCATTTTGGAGTGCGTACGAGTTGCTGCGGAACAGTTCACAGCCTGCTTTTCCATTTTCCTACCTGGTCTACCACTGTACAGAGAGTTGGGTATTTTCTTTTGAAAGTGGTCACTATTTCGGGTTATTATTATTGTTAATATTATCTTTTAAGAGCCTTCTGATACATGCCATTGACTATTGTTGTCTCTAATGGGGTGAGAAGGAGAGTTTGGCTCATTCTTCACTTCTTCTCATTTTATATTGCTAATTTTTGTTGCTGTTTTCCTTGTTTTCTAAAGGGTACGGCTGACAATATTTTACACTTTTCTTATTGTCAATAAAAAACAAAACCAACACTGAATTGATGCTATGAAAGGACTGTCTGATATAGCTTATTCCTCTGTGCCAAAGACCTCCATTGTTCTCCGAATATGATTAAAAATACACTAAAGAGCCACACGGTTGCACTGGGTGACATGTTCTTTCCTTACCAGGAACATGGGCGCAGTAGTTTAGTTTGAGTCATCCCACATTCACCATCCTGCCATAAACAATCACTACACCATCAAATGTGTAAAGATCTGCAGTCGAAAATAGTCCCCAATAACTCCTGTTTGAATAATATTCACTAAAATTTGCGGTGCCCAGGTGTTTTAGGAAATTCCTGAGCCTTTTTTGTTAATGAAACTATATATTTGCGAACATTTACTTTAGTAGGAACCAATGGGTTTGAGTCTGAGAGCCACAGACAGGGTAGAGAAGTCAGTAAGTATTGAGATATGGATTAACGTCTTGATGTTTTTTCTTTTCATGGGATTTGTTGACAAAAACAAAAATATTGAATAATGCCAGCTTTATCATTTAATGTTTTTATCTCTTTCTGGTTATGTGTATGTCCACTTTAAAAGAAAAGAAGGGAATTGTCAATACAGGAGCATAATGTGTAAGAGATAATGTACAGCGAGACGGTCATTGTTGTGAAATAAACCCTGAAAGTGCGATTCACGGAGAGGTCTTGCATCGCCCTGAAGGGGTTAATTTCACAACAATAACCCGCTAGCTGTACATTATCTTGCTTATTACACATCTACTTACTTAAGAAATCAATAATTTGACACAAAAATCGTCCACCAGAGTCCGAGATCAGAACTGCGTCCATAGCAACAGTCTGTTATACATAGCAACGGTCTGTTATACATAGCAACGGTCTGCTATAAAGATAAATAACTTTAATTTTAATCATTTTAAAGATAACTAACAGACCATAGAACGCCATGATTGACCAATCAGAATTGAGTATTCATCAAAGCCGTGTAATACAATTTTTTAAACTATTTTGTTCAATATTCTCTCAATAAAAATGTCAGAAATTAAATAAAATAAATAAAAAAATTTAGTAAAATATTGATGTAACTGATCAAATTTCCTGAAGTACCTGTTGACTGACTATGGCAAATTTTCAATCCAAAAATATCAATATAAGACTATGAAAAACCACAACATTCAATCACTCGGTTTCTGAGGGAATGGTACATACAAATGAAATAATATTCTTAGTAAATACACTAATTCAGCGGCATAACTTTCCATGCAAATGTGAGTTCACTGGTCTTGCCCTGTCATAAAGAGCGCACAGTGAGTGGCACTCTAGTCGCTTTATCTCACTCCATTAGGCTAAGGCCCGGTGCACACACAGGGGCTGAGTGTGTGCTTAGGGCCACTTATCAGGGAAGAGGCAACAGGAGGGAGGCTGGGAAGCAAGGCAGAGAAAGGCCAGATAGAGTGACAGACAGAGACAGAGAAAGAGGGGTCAGAGGAGGGGAGAGGAAGAAAATGAAGCCAAGGAGAGAGAAGTAGGGTTGATTTAGAGAGTGGCAGGGAGCAGGGGCTAAGATGGCAGAGAGGCCTCCTTTAACACGCAGCTCATAAGGCGAGGAGGGCTGCATGGGGGAGTGAAGGGGGATTAGGTGGGCCCAGGCGGCAGTAACCAGGAATCCCAACAATCTCACACCCCACTCCCTGGCCCGGGCTCAGCCTCAGCCACATGACACACTCAAACAGACCTCTCTCTCTCCAGCACAGAGCAGGGCACCAACGAGCACCTGTTTATTACTGTCTGTCTCATGTGTTTGGAGATGGACTGACCTCTTGGCACTGAAAGGGACATTGTGTGAAACGCTCACACGCGTTTGGCTGCTCTGGACCGCCTGCATATTGTATCATATTCTCTCTGACAAACACACAGAAATGAAAGTTTAGACTGTAGTCACCATGCCACAGAAAACACAGGGTGTTAAAGAGTAAAGTCCTTACTTTAGATTAGTATTTAATAACCACATACTCCTTCCTCCAGAGCAGTGGTGCCCAACATCTTCCTGAGGGGTCGTGAGACAGTGGTGCAGTCAGTGAAATAGGAAAGCAAGAAAAAAACTTTGATGCTTAATTTTTCCCCTAGATGTTCTTCTAATTCAGTGGTTACCCCCAAAGGGATCCGGTGATAAATCTGAGATGTCCCAAGATGATTAAACTGATATAGGATTCAATCTGCTTTTCTCAAATTTGTTGCTTTTTTTCTCTTGTGAAATACTGAACATGTGTACCTCCTCAGGCCTGTAATAATATTCCAAAATAATATAATGTGAGAAGGAAACTCAGTCTTTAGCTGGACTGCACACAACTCTAAACTAAGACCATGAACTGATTAGGGGTCATAAGGAGACATTGTTTTATTCTAAGGGTCTGGATGTCAAAATGTTTGGGAACCACTGTAATATAATCTTTGCTTTTGTTATGAATTACTTAATAGCTTTACCTTTCAGGCCTAAAGAATGAATCAAATTAGGGCTGGGCGATATGGGGAAAATCAAATATCACGATATTTTTAACCCAATACCTCAATATCGATATTGCAACAATATTATAGGGCTGACCATTGGCACTTTTATAAAATATTTAGTCAATAAAACTTTTGATAAATAAACATCAGTAATGTGGATATAATGACTAAGTGTATGGCTGTAATGCAGCCTTTAAAACCAGGAAAAGACAACACTTATGCCATATTACGATATCCAAAATCAAAGACGATATCTAGTCTCAAATCACAATATTGATATAATGTTGATATATTGCCCAGACCTAATTCAAGTACAGCAAAAAACAGAGAGTGTGACAGTGCTGATGATACTTAACTTTTTTCAAAGGAATATAAACATAATTTTCTACAAAACCCTATTTTCATACAATTAAATCCCCATTTTCTAATGTTAAATGTTGAGAAAGACAAGCAGCCATACAAGGAGTTAATCTAAATCAGTCAGTACTCATTCAAGCAAGCATTTTAGACACTTTTAGTTGGTAACACAAAAGTATGGGCTCTCTATCCTACATATTATATGCAACAGATGACGATGGGGCACAGGCAGACATTGCTTCGCCAAAAACGTTGGGAACCACGGCTCCAGAGCATGCTTACTGGACAATAAAATCTGGTGCCATGTTACACCGTCTCCTCATAACAAGATCTCTGTCTATGTTGCTTCATGGCCTCCATCAGACAACAGCGAGGTGCATCCTGCCACTCCCTGCACACCTCCTCCTCCTTCAACCTTCCTGCATTCCACAACGGGAAATAACTAACTTCCCAACCTGTGTTTGGCTCATAGTGTACAGTTGACACAGTCGGGAGTCCAGTCTGGAGGTGCTGAATGAGATACAGATGTCTTATTAAGTCGAGCCACCGTCGCTCTGCGTTGGTCTGATGTTCTACTGACTGGCAGAGAAGCACAGAGGTTGTAAACAAGGCTGTTTTGAGCCAGACATGCTGTCACCGGCGGACCAGTGTGTGTGTCTCTCTCTCTCTGTATGTGTTGTGCTCACATCTGTGTGATGATGACGATGATGATGATGGCCGAGCCTGGCACTGAGTGCCCCTCATTTCTCCGTCTCCAGGAACCCTACACCGGCGTACAGTCTGAGGATCAGCCAATCTCCATGACACTGGGAAGCGCTTTACACCAGCGCCTTTGTCAACAAGGTCTTTTCAGGAAAGGGCCATTGACAGACTGCGATGTAGCAGGAGTGTTTGGGCAGAATGGAGCGATTCAGGACGGAGCGGGAGGGAGGGAGAGGCCAGGAGAGGAGTGGGTGAGGGAAAGAGAAAGGCGGGTGAGACAGAGACGAGACAGAGCGGGGAGAAGGGGGGAGAGGCAAGGCGAGACAGACGGACGGGGTGGAGGAACTGGCAAAGCTCTCACTGACAGCAATGGGGCCTCTTGACAATCCAGGAATATTGTCTGAAATCAATCTGTCACCGTGGAGCTGTTGAGCCTGTCATTACGATGTGGTACTCGCCCTTTCACAGTGACAATTTGTTCAGTGCTTTCCCAGTTCACCTTACTACTCAGCTGTACAGAGGTCAGTGCCCTCTATCCATCTCTGTCTGCCAGTCTGGCTGTCTCTCTCTCTTTGTTAATCAACTGTCCACACTCAGCTACACAGTCCTTTTATCAAGGTGACCCGCACAGGAACAGGCGGCTGATGACCAGAATAAATGTCCCGTTGCAAGGACTTCTGTTATGTTGAGATATTTCACTGAAGAGGAGAGAAGTTTGACTTGCTGGTGGCGCCAGAAGAAAAGTCAGCAGATGATCAAAGTAATTTGAATTCAACCTCTGGGGACCTTAAAGGTACAGTGTGTAGGATTTGGTGGCATCTAGTGGTGTGGTTGCAGACTTCAACCAACCTCTCTGCTCAGTCCTCACTTTCCAAGACTGTAGTTACGTGAGCCACAGAGTGCAAAACCGTGGTAGCGCCATTCACCTTGCTCAAAGGCCATCCTTACCATAATAGCACTACTTTAGGAGCAACAGAAGTCAGACGGCGGCTGGCGGTAACACGGTTTTACACTCTGCGGCTCACGTTACCGTAGTTCAACAAGCATGTCGGAGAACTACGGTGGCCTTCAGGTAACGTAAAAACATAAAAGTGTTTGGTTTGTCCATTCTGGGCTACTGTAGAAACATGGCGGAGCAACATGGCGGACTCCGTGAAGAGGACCCGCTCCGTATGTAGATATGAAGGGCTCATTCTAAGTTAACAAAAACGATGATTATACACTAATGAAAACATAGTTATGAATATTATATTCCATTTCTGCTAACAGATCCCCCGAAATGTTACACACTGTTCCTTTAAATATCCGCACCAAATTTCATGGCAATCCATCCAATAGTTGTAACGGTATTTCACTCTGAACCACAAACCTCATGGTGGCGCTTCAGAAAGAAAAGTCAGAGGATCACCACTTTTCATGAAAATCCATCAAATAGTTGTTGAGATATTTCAGTCTGGACCAAAGTGCAACCGACTCACAAACCCACAGACAAGCCATCCCTAGAGTCTCGCCTCTAGCATGGATAAAAATAAACAAAAAGAACAGTCAGTTCAACTAATATTCAATCTAGACACAGAATAACTGTATGAATGGAGCAGTGCCCACATCTGCCAAGCCTTTAACTCCAAGTACATCCAGGCTGGGGGCTTATCCAAGGCCCAAACTCACATCCCCGTGCATGAGGAAATCAAATCAGTTTCACTGCATGGTGCAGAATTCCAGTCTGGGATAGCAGTAGCTCTGCTATAAAATATGACAGATTATACTCTTTGCTTCTGAAATGATTTTTCCTCCCTTGTCCCATTCCAGTCTTTGAGTCAAAGCGGGGACATATTTTTCCATTCATTATACAAGTCCCCTGAATGAAAAGTCAGGGCCTCTTTGCCTCCTCGCCTCACCTCCAGTGTTGAGAGAGACTGACTGCTACTGCTGGAAACGGGTGCAAACAAATTCCATCATGACAGCGTATCCGCTCGCAATGAAAACTCCTATTTTGACGCACTGTGACAAGCAATCGCCCAGACCAGACTCTTTTTAGCCACAATCAATGGGGACAATGCGCAAAGAATTTCCGAGGTCGCTCAAAAGAATCGCTAATGAAAAACAAAGTGGAAGTGAAAAAGCCACAAAGCCATGTGGGGTCTCATTGAAGCCCATCGGAGGTGAACTGAAAGCGGGGGGGGGGGGGTCGAGGAGGGGAGGATGGATGAAACTGGAAGGAGGGTCCGGGGGTGTGTGTCGAAGGCAGCGGAGGCCTCATTCAGAGCTCGTTATCCCAGCTGTCCCCTGGCTTGGCTTTCTTCAGGCTCAGCCAGCCATCGCTGTTGCCACCACCATAACTTTCAATCAACCTTTTAACTGCAGAACGGCAGAGTCGGTGTGTGTGTGTGTGTTAGTGAGGGTTTGTCTGAACAACAAGTGATTTCTAATGAAACCCCCTGAGAGAGGCGGAGATAGCAGAGAAACAAAGACAGAGAAAACTCTCATAAACCTTTCGACGTGATGTCGGATATCAGATTTTAAGAAGAAGGAAGTTTGGAAAGGAAAACAATGAAAGACTCGATGGCACAGAGATATAAAAAAAAATAGGACAGGAAGCTCCTCATCAAGTTATGTACAACAGGTACTTCCTGGCGGCCTGATGTGGTATTCTGATAAGTCAGTATGAGGCTACAGCAGCACTGATTCAAGCAGGCTGTGGCAAGTACAGCAAACAAGCACATACAGTAAGATGGGGCAGATAATATTTCTGCAGTTCAAATCAGCCTTTTATTCACTAACATCACAATGACAACTGTTGAGCTTGTCCAGACCTGCTCAGTCCAAGCAACATCCTCAAGGCCACCATCGCAGAAATACAGTATGGATATGTTTTCCTGACATAACAAAAGGTTGTCATGGTACATTTTTTTTAGGTTTTTCGCAAGGTTGCTCAACACCAAGGAGGGGGCAGAGGATGCAAACAGGGAGCCAATGCTAGAGGACATGGAGAAGCGGGGAGAAAGAAGAAAAGTTTCGATTTCTGCACCCCCTGCCTGCAGCTGCAGGTCCGAATCATAAATCTACAGGTTTTAAATCTACAGGAAAGCAACACCGACTTCTCCTGTTGAGGGGTGAAAGAGGAGAGCAATAGGAATCTCATCATTTCACTCACTAAAGTGACTGAGTGAACAGCTGTGGAGCACAAAACGATGAGGAGGTGGGAGATGGAGGAGGAGGAGGAGGAGGCGGGCGTCTCTCTCCACGACTTGGCTCCTCAAAAGAAAAAGAGAAAACAGAGCGGGACTGGAGAAATGAAGGAGGCTTAGAAAGAGGGGTTGCGCAAGACAAACACTTCCCACTGTGGGGCTGAAATGTTATTGTAAGGTCACTTGTAAGGTTCCAGCGAGGCGGACCCTCACCCCCACCTACAGGCTCGCTTCCACCCGCTCAGTCCACTCTCTCTCTGGCCAAGGGTGTAACACAGCAGCTTGGACTGTGGAGTCTCAACAGTGTCCAGTATCATCTGATGCTTATTTAACACCAGACAGCTGTCAATTTAACAAAAATCTGTTATTCATACGTCTGCTAAATCCTGCAAGTCAGACCGGGTTGCGCATAAAGTCGATTATCATCTGAATGGTGACGGCCTGGCACCTCCGTGTGCACTTTTGTGAGCAGCTCCGTGAGTTTTTGCGAAGGTTAACGGGAGCAAAAGGAATTCTATTTAACTGAACCCAAATCCATTCAGCCAGCAGGAAGAGTGTGTGTGGTCTGAAAACACTCCCAGCGCCAACTGCCCAAACAAACTAATGAGCATTGTACACACACAGGCCTTCGTATGATTCAATAGGATTTTCTTAAAACTAAAAAAAGAAGAAATTCTCCTCATATGCATTGAAGCATTAGCATACAGCTGAAAATGACAAAGCGGACAATGCCTTGTTGAAATTCCACATGAATGCTAATTGAAGTGGCCATTAAAGTCAGTCAATGAGGGGAGTGTTGCTCACAGGGATTATATGACCCCGCTAAAGTAAACACCAACTGACCTCCATTATGACTACTTATCACAGCTACAGCCCTTTCCTTTCTTTCCCCTCGGAGGGGTGAAGTCTGACACATTCCTCTCAACGAATGTTTCCTCCTCGGCTAACAGGGTCAGCAGTGTGCACTGATGGATGGGGACCACCGATTGCCAGAATGGTGGTAACATTATTTCCGTGATAGAAACAGAGAGTTGCCGGAGGAATATTATTTCCACCTGGTGTGGAGGAGAAAGAGGTTGAGCGGGAATAGTTGTTGGTATACCTCTGAGGTTTTCCAAATTGCCCTGCTCTCCTTGGATGTCTCATTATCATGACTTTTCTCAGGGTAATTTCAGCCCGCTTAATAAAACACACACATATATTCAGACGCATGAAAGCAGCGCTCATTCACTCTCGTAACTTCTTCTCACGCACCTCTAAATGGCAGCGCCCCAGTAAAGAGAGTCCCCCGTCTACTGCGAGTTCTAATAGATGGCAAATAAGTCGGGTCTACAGGGATGAGGAGTGTTTAAAATTAATTACTGCTGCCCAGTCCAACCTGGGGGACCACAGCACGTAATAATCCATCCATTGTTCTCCACAAATGGACCCAGACTCGGTAAATAGGGGGTAACGGAGAGCTGCGAAAGGCTGGGTGGGAGTAAAGGTCAGCTCATGCCTTGTTTTAACGACAACACATTAACTTAACTTACTTCCTTCGACTTTACACTGGTAATAAATGGGAGGAAATGCAGAGAGAAGCAGGGGAAAAGAAGGGGGACATGTGTAAGAAGGGTGGCAGGCGGCGTCTGGTTTGGAAAGCAGAAAATTGGAGGTGATGCAGTCGCACAGATTAGAGTTGCAGTAGAAGACGACGTTTGAATTCCCTTGAGTTTGGTGTGGGCTGAAAAACAAAACGTAACATGAAACTGATTTCATTTCTAACACCTAAATGGAGCATTAAAGTGCGAGTTGGCCAAGGATTGTTAAAAGCATGCTGCACGTCCGAGCTCACAGCCCCCCAGAACACCACTGTTACACCTTCTTGCTATTCAGGAGCTATTTAAAAAAATAAGAGGACTTTGGGGCATTTGGTTACTGAGAAACTAGCCTCATTACGGTTAAAGGAAATGGAAAACTGCCTGGGAGCCAAATAGCCTTGTGATTTTAAAAGCCCTTGGCATACAATTTATCTCATAGTACCTTCTTGTTATGAAACCATGATGTAACTCTGCTATAAAATGTACTTTTTCCAACGAGGGTTGCAGAGCAGTTTGCATGCTTTTAACTTCACCGGGCGGCTCCAGAGGTGAAGCAAACGTGTGTGGTGTTAGAAAACAGGAAATAACACAGAGTCCATACATGCACAACTGTATTTGACGTCTGTTTCTAATTAAAAATGCATCAAAACAGCACCATTCAGAGTGTGTGTGTGTTCATTGTTAGCCAGTCCTTGCGCATAACAGAGACACCTGGTGCCTCTCTGTTTCTCCCAGGGTGCATTTCTGCAGATCCATATGTCTGGGCTGCTGCATTCCTGTGTTAGTGGAGCCCAGTGGTCCCCGGGCCTGTCACCACATTAGAGGCTCTGCTGGGACACATCACTGAGCACCTCCTCCAGCTGCTGGGGGTGGCCGCGCACCAGAGGGGGAGGAAACAAGGCGCTGGGATGGAGGAAGTGCGGGGGGTTCCTAGGGGGGGTCTTAAGAAATAATTCTTGCTTGGCCAGTCGCAAAGTCGTAGCAGTGGAGAGAGGGAGGGTCCATATGTGTTTGTGTGTGTGTGTGTGTGTGTGTGTGTGTGGGCAGGGGGTCCAGGGTCAGATGTCGCCTGATGACTGACAGCAACAGGCTTAAAATCGCTCACCAAAACTTACTGTCTTCTGGTGTGTTGCTTGAAATGTTTAGATAACAGCAGTAAAGTAACACTTCCACTGTGTTTTTACCGTTTTACACATAAGTCAAAGGGGGCCCTGTCCTTTATAATTTAATTCATATTTGTCAAAGATGTCATCATGCATTGTTAAATTTTACAGGAACGGTTTAACAGCTTCTCTGGCCTTAGCTGCACTATAACAGCCACAAGTTTCGAGTCGAAACCCCCCGACTGTATTTCACCGGTTGTCAGAGTCAAGCTGTTGCATTTGGACTGTAACACAGAACTCACTGTATCACTGCTGCTGCTGCTGCTGCTGGGAAAACTGTGGAATATTTACTCTTCACAGATTTTCATTCAAAATCATCTCACTGCCAACTACATATCTGCGGATATGTCTATCCGTCGGTGCATCTGCAACCACTTTCAGAGAAATTATGAAAAACAGGCTGTAAATTCTTCCTTTTGTCAACCATTATATCCATTGGACCTCCACTCGCCACCATCGGATTCCCCTTTGGATTTCTCCTTCGCTGACATCTGTTAATCTGTAAACATACAAAATTGCCTGTCTAATCTTATTTAGCCTTCACGTCTTGTTTACTTTTGGTTTAGTGGTGCCGTGAAGGCACGGCTGCCACGCTGTGAATAAGGCATTGTCTGCAGACCCACAGATCTAATCTATCCCCTCTAAACCGCCGCCAACCCCCTCTACCTTGAGCCCTGATAGCCACATGCAGGTATTGTACCTATCGGACGCCTCTTGAATTCACTTCCATGCTGAGCTGGAGAAGAAAGAGAGCGCTTACAGAGCCCGCTTGTTTTGCCAGTGCGTGGTCTTCCGGGGAAATGTGTCTGGCTTTCAGATTTCTCTCATTAAAGTGAAGTTTCAAGTTTTGCCTCGGTCTTTGACTCTGGACGCTGGATTGCATCAGACACGGTTCAGTAATCAGTGATGGATGAAATCATAGAAATTGCCTCGACAGATATTCATGACCTGCTGACAAGCTCACTGTAAGTTGTCTTTATAAAGAAACGTATTGATACTGGCACAATAAACAGAGCAGTGAATTGTGGTCAGACTGAGGTCTCCCGCTCTCCACTCAGTGTTTCGGTCATGAACACACACACATACACAGGCTGACATGAGACAGTCCCTTGGCCAGCCACGGGAGAGCTGGACTCTTTACACTGACTTGTGTTCTTTCACCCTGGGAAGCTGATGGATGATGTTTGTTTGGTTGAGCTGTAGTGAATGTGCACACACACACACACACACACACACACACACACACACACACACACACACACTCGGCCATGACTGAAACACACACAAACTGGGGGTAGAGGTTGGCTTGCCCTCTCTCGTTCCCCTGCCTCGTGTTGATTTTGGGCCCTGTTTAGAGATTTTTCAGTTCTTAGTTTTCCGTCTCTTACTTCTCGGTGTGAAAACGTTAAAGGGCCCAACTGAGACTTTCTTCATGCTCACAAGAAACCAGCCAGTCAACTGGAGTTATAATGAGCTCTGAATCTGGTGTTACCTGCCAGGTTTTCAACACGTAATATTAAGAAAGAACGAAGAACGAAGAAGAAAGAGCGCTTATGAAGCAGGTCTTACCTCTTGCGCAGTCAGTCAGTAAAACAGCCTCAAAGATGAACAGCACAATCCTCAGGACGCCCATACTGTCCAAAGACAACTGCATGTCCCCTAAATCTGAAAGACACATGGTCACAGTGACACAGGGTATATTACTCTCCAAGGGACTATCAGAGGATTTAGAAAAAAAAACATCTTTGTTGTTCAAGCCAATTTCACATGCTATGATTAAAAAAAAACAGTATGATATACATAGTTTATATGATTGTACTATTAATACCAACCCAATAACTAAAACTAGACTTTTTTCAGGCTGGACAAAGTTTTTTGTGGCCATCAGTGGTTCTCAAACTAGAGTCCTGGGACATTTTGGGGTCTAAAATTAACCCAAAATGAAATAAGTTTAACATCAATATAAAAAAACAACAACAATATAATTCCATACCAATATATAAACTTACTTTTATCAAATATAACAGTATGCTATACACAAGTAATATCAATGATTGTACTATTCATAGCAACTCAATAACTAAAACTAGATTTTTTTCAGGCTGGACAAAGTTTTTGTAGCCATCAGTGGTTCCCACTAGACTCCTGGGACATTTTGGGGTCTAAAATGAACCCAAAATGAAGTAAGTATTAAAAAATATATATATATAATTCCATAACAATACATTACCAATATGTTAGCACCATCACATAATGTGTGAGAGTGATTATTCAGTCCAACTATAGTCAGACACTCAGGTTTCTGGGGCTTTACATTGGGGATCCACATACTTTTTCAAAGTCCTTGTAAAGTTTAAGAAGTCCTGGTTAATGTCATATCACAGTTTTATGGTAATAAACAAAATATTCAAACAGCTAACCGAGGTCTTGAATAGCAAACTGTTTGTTTTACACACTCAAATAAATGTTGGAGAAATTGTGGTACACATATTGGCAACCATATTCATATATTTTGGACATGACCTAAATTAAAAAACATTTTGGGAAGAGGTATTTTGGGCACTCAAAGATGTATTCCACCAAAATTTCACTAAAGATCCAAAAAATGGCACTATACTAGGAGCAATACCAGAAGGAATTGATGGAAGAGCCAAAAAATATCTTTTACAAATATTGCTAACAGCAGCAATTAAATGCATCACAATTAAGTGGCTAAAACCTGAGCCCCCAACATACAATTTATGGATTGAGAAGGTATGGGAAATTTACCACATGGAACAAATAACCTATTCCCTAGGACTCCAAAAAGACACATTTATTAAAAGGTGGAGCCCTGCCATGATCATACTAATACAGTGATTGGTGATCTGAATATTTTTATATATCCTGGATCATACTTGTATCTCTGTCGTCCTGACCCAGGTCATCTCTCCAAGCACGTACACACACCCATACAACACACTCCCTGGCCTCTGACCCTTCACCACATTTATTTTACTTAAATGTATTTATTTAATTATTTTACTTTATTTTATTTTAATTCTTTGGATTGTTGAAGTATGTGTCCTCCCTTTTTCTCTGAATTCAACTGAAATAACAGTTTAAGATGAAGTCTTGTTTTGTTTTTTTGTGTTTTCTCTCTCCCCCTTGTTTTAAGTTGTGAAATTTTGTGTAAAAACAAAGAGACAGCTGTAAAATGAAAATACAGTAGGAAAGAATGTGATGATGATGGTATAAGTTGCTGAAACTGCAATAAAATCTAAGTTAAAAAAAAAAAAAAAGGTCTGTTTTATCTAGCTTATCTTTGCTCATTGTGAAATATCACTAATGTGGCTGGACAAAGTTTTTTGTGGCCATCAGTGGTTCCCAAACTAGACTTCTGGGACATTTTGGGGTCTAAAATTAACCCAAAATTAAATAAGTTTAACATCAATATAAAAAACAACAACAATATAATTCCATAACAATATATAAACTTTCTTTTATCAAATATAACAGTATGCTATACACAAGTAATATCAATGATTGTACTATTCATAGCAACTCAATAGCTAAAACTAGACTTTTTTCTGACTCCTGGGACATTTTGGGGTCTAAAATGAACCCAAAATGAAGTAAGTATTAAAAAAAACATCTATATAATTCCTTAACAATACATTACCAATATGTTAGCACCATCACATAATGTGTGAGAGTGATTATTCAGTGCAACTACAGTCAGACACTCTTTACATTGGGGGGTCCACATACTTTACCAAGTCCTTGTAAAGTTTAAGAAGTCCTGGTTAATGTAATATCACAGTTTTATGTTAATAAACAAATATTAACAGAGGTCTTGAATAGCAAACTGTTCATGAAAAGGTCTGTTTTATAGCTTATCTTTGCTCATTGTGAGATATCACTGATGCTGCTCACTTTGAGCATGCTAATAAAATAGGAACATTTTAAAACAAAATGGAGAGGAAAAAACAGTATAAATGTGTCCATAACATACCTGTATATTCAATGAATGAAGTCAACCTCGTGTCAGCCTCTTGACAGAAGAGTTTGTAGCTAAAGTCCGTGTTGAGTCCATGAATCAAAGAGTTGACAGTGGTCGACTTCTCACCGACCTCTAACGGACCAGCAGCACACGCTTCTTCTCTCTCTCATCAAATAACGCTTTCAAAGCTGGGAATAAACCGGATACTTCCATAAAATCACAATAAAAGTCTCTTAATGCTAATTTATAAAAAAAAAAAAAAAAAAAAAAAAAAAATCTCAGAGCAGTCCTGTCTGTAGTAGTCCGCTTCGTCCAACAAAGTGACTTTCTCCAGAGCAGCACCGAGCAGCGGAGACTTGTTGTCCGTCCCAGAGCTGCAAGCTGCGGGCCAATCACAGCCCGCAGAGAGGCTGGACACGTTTAACTCTTTATAAACCTCCTCTTCATCACAAAGACCATTATCCTCCTCTCTGTCAGCTTAATGTAGGAGGAAAGAGATAACAGCTGCACAGATTAAAGAAGGACAACTACACAAATATCACTGCAAAAATTAAGTCCATATGGCTATATCAAAGAAGGGAGGTTATTAGAATATTTTACTGCTATTCTCCTATATGAGATGTAAAAGAATACTTTATTCTCCTATATGAGATGTAAAAAAAAAAACTTCTAACAAAGTAATTTAACTTTCTGCTGGGCATCACAGACTCAAATCTTCACATCATTATTAAAGTATTAACTTCAAAAGTTGTAAAATAACCTATTCCCTAAGACTCCAAAATGACACATTTATTAAAAGGCGGAGCCCTGCCATGATTACACTAATACAGTGATCTGAATATTTTTATATATCCTGGATCATACTTGTATCTTTGTCTTCCTGACCCAGGTCATCTCTCTAAGCACATACACACACCCATACAACACAACACACACCCTTCCACACACTTCCCCTCCCTGACCTATGACCCTTTAGATTAATTAATTAATTAATTAATTAATTTGACTTTATTTAATTTTAATTCTTTGGATTGTTTAAGTATGTGTCCTCCCTTTTTCTCTGAATTCAACTGAAATTACAGTTTAAGATGAAGTCTTGTTTTTTGTTTTTTCTCTCTCCCTCCTTGTTTTAAGTTGTGAAATTTTGCGTAAAAACAAAGAGACAGCTGTACAATTAAAATAAAGTGGGAAAGAATGTGATGATGATTGTATAAGTTGCTGAAACTGCAATAAAAACTAAGTTAAAAAAAAAAAGTTGTTACTGAAACCACGTTTGGAATATAACATTTTCCATATTTAAGGGTAAATAAATTAAAATATATGGTTCAGCACTGTATCTTCCTGTGCTATGACTGATATAAATATTAATACAACGCCATGAACAAGTGCTGCCACCTAGTGGTCTGTTCCTACAGTAACACAGAGATTCCCACAGCACAAGCAATACCTGTTTCACTCATTATACATGTTGGCAGCATATAGGTGTCCTCTAATCCAGTACTGAATGTGTGGGGTGTCCAGTATGGTGTGTGGTAAAACTCTTGTTTTCTTGCTGGAAAGCTGGATCCTACACTTCCCATAATACAATCAGTAGTTTAATTGGACCATCCATGTTTTGTAAAGATTCACATCTTTCGAACTCCATTTTGTAAGCCTAACTTTCTGTTATGAAATTGTTATCTTCATGACTTAGCCAAGATAAGACATGGTTTCTTTAGAAAGCTCCCTCCAGAGCCAAAAAAACATTTAACAGCTGTTTTCACAGGCTGACGTGGTTCCTCGTGACAAGTTAACTGCTATGTGGAAAAATCTAAAGCAGTAATAATGTGTCACTCCAGCTCGCCACAAAACTCAGAAATTCAGTGATGTTGCTCATCTGATGAGTAGGCCCACACTGCCTACTCAAGTGGCAGGACAAGCTGACAAATAGCTACTAAAATAGCCTCCTGCTATAAATGAGCTTCTCTGGAGAATATTCAGTGAGTCAATATTCAAACAAAAAGATGCTCAACTAGTATAATTTTCAACCATCTCAGTGTTCTGTGTCTCTTAAAAAAAATAAAGATCACAGCAGTCTTTATACGGGTAGGATCTCAGAGGACAAAGATACCAAAACCAGACATATTTGCTCTTGCTGTTGATCACAAAGATGATTACATTGTTAAGGAGACACCAACTGTTCAACAGTGGAGGGAAAGGTTAAAAAGTGTATATTTGATGGAAATCATCAGTATGGCATTACCAATTAGGTGGCAGGACCAGGCTCGTTTTGCTTATTGGACTATAAAGGACAATATGTTGATCAATCCAGGATACAAATCTACTGATTTCAAGGCAGAAATTCAATGGTACTTTGCTCTAAAAGTAGAGAGGAGATGTTATCAATCAACATTTTTAAACAGGAAAAAAGTAATTTATTTCAATATACATCGCATTTAAAACTATATAACATTATTTGTTTGTTGAATATTTTACACAGCTCTTATCATGGAAATGTCCTGGAATTTTACAAAATAAGACCAAGCTCTGAAACAATAATAATAGGATATCCCGCCCTTTAATTACTGCATGATTCCTTGTATTTTACATAAAAGTAATTATAGCTTCATACATTATTTTTGTTCTTTATAAAAGGAAAAAAAAAAACATACCTTTTCAAAGTGAGCTTATATGTTCTTTGATGAAAATAAGATTGATCCGAGAGTAGTGAATGATTTTGATTATGTAATGCCTGAGAAACTGCTTTACGTCAGAGCAGAATGGACATGATGTTGCTCAAAGGTCCATATTTGTAGACTGGCCGCTTCAGGCCATTCAGATGTACAAACTGTGATATATTATGAGCATGGAAGATACTTTGTATGCAGTCATTGCAATTGAAGCAGATTCAAGAGCAGAAAGGAAGTCAGGTGCAATTCATGATGTCAGTCTGAGAACAAAATATCTGTTCCTGTCCCACAGTACCACCAGAGCCAAAGCTGGAGATAATTTAGTGTAAACCCAAATCAGGACAACTTATCTGCTCAGAAATGGCCTGTAACTACAATTTAAATAGCTAAGAGTTGTCTCTACAAGGTGCAGGACCATTGCAGTTAGTAGTCACAATATTGCACTATAACGAGAGTGAGGAAGAGAAATCAATGGGCAATAATCGGCCTGTAGTCTGTAGGCCAGCACCTGAGAAGGCCTCTGGTTCAGAACAAATTGTACACAACATGGTGCTGAGAGCGCTGAGCAAAGAGAGGTCAACTCTCCACTAGGGGGCCTTCAAGACCTGACAGTGAGGAATCCCTTTTATCCATCTCAGTGTGCAGCGGAGTCCCCAGATAAAAACTAAACATGCCATGGTGCAGCTGTAAAAGCAGCGGGCACAGCCCGTTGCCATCAAGAGGTGAGCGGTCAAACTCGTTGGAGACTAGACACCATTTCACAAAGTGATACAGAATTACACATTCATTGCCACTGAAAGCATGAAAGAATCTCAATATAAAAGCTGTCTGTTTTTCATTTTTGCTTTACTGGGACTGGTAGCCTGGTGAAGGTTTGCTTTCCAGTTCCCAAATAAATAGCAACTGTTTACTGAAGACATTGTAGTGTAGCTATTACCAGAATTATCCTTATTTACATGGATATCATGACTTACATTCTTTTGAGTAATCCGAGTCCCGTGGGAGCCCTGGCACAAATGTAGGAAGCTCGCTAAAGCATAGGAAAATATGTCACAAGTCCTTTCATTTACAACTAAAGCAACAAAACAAACAAGGTGGCCTGTTCTGATTTTGTGCTGCAAACTGCTACAGAGGACTGTTGCACAATGCCAGTTCAAAATCTGTTATTGCCCGATTATCCCCTCTCTCTTCTGCACCTCTATAGTCAGGCAGGCATTTGTGAATCATTTCTGTGTGTTGGCTGGGCACTGAAATCAAACCCTTTGGTTACCAGTCTCTCCGAAGCAACAGAAACGGGTCGAATCGTCACGCGTGGCTGCGTCTCTCTGCTCTGTCATCTGTGATGGCCTCACTCTGCAGCCTTGCTGGGCAGGTACGATGACGACCATGAAGTTTACCAGAGCAGTGTGGCATTCGCTTCGTACACAGCCCCGAATCTGCCTGTTGCATATGCTCGTTGTGACGGACTGTGTGCTTCCGGTGACAATGTGGGGTTAGATGCCGGCCTTGTCGCTGTAGAAGGGCGTGACATGAAACATGTAGCAGTGTGTGCAGACCCTGACGGGCTTCACCTGGCCGTACCGGGGCAAAGGAGCAGAATGGGAGGAGCAGCGAGAGCAGAAGATCTGAAATGACACAGTAGGTAATCTATCAGTTACTATCCATATGATGGTGACGCAAAATGTATGAATCATAATAAACTGAGCATTCTGCCTCCTGGACTCCCTCAGACTGAGAGTCTTTGTACCTTTCCACAGCTTCTACAGTGATGCTTCCTGCGGATGACAGTGAAGGGAGCTTTGCAGGCAATGCAGGAGTTGCAGGCTTCATCGGGGACCCAGTCTGGTGGGTCTACACGGAGAGAAACAGTTAACACAAAACAGGCCTGTCACCATCAGTACGTCTGCTGCAGAGAATGGGGAGAGAGGGAACGGTCTAACATTTCAACTAAATCTAAGTGGATCTGTTTGGGGATTTTCTGACCTTCAAACTGGCCTTCCCGGGCCTTGGCTGCCAATTCCGATGAGGAAATGGTCTCCTGACAGAGAGCACAGTCTTCCAGCACGGCATTACGCAGGACAGGACCTGCTGGACACCACAGAAGAAGAAACTAAAACCCATGTAGTGTGTGATTGATTGTTGTTTGTGTTAAAAGCCCTGCTGCAGAGTTATGGACCTGTTAGACAATATAGTGCAGACAAAGTTTACAGACAAATATTAAATCTTTACAAGTCAATAAACACACTCTGCTTACTCATAGTTTGGTTGAAGACATTTATGAGATAACCAGTTTTTAGTCGCACTAAAGCAGCTTTGAATTCTGTCTGTATTATATTAATAAAAGACAATGTACTGTAACATATCGTATATCCAAGACATGTTCCTCACCTTTCTTTTGGTTATCGTTGTCTCCCTCCTCACACTTGGTTGCCATGACTTCAAACAGAGTCTTGAGGATGCTGCGAAGGTCACTAGCATAGTTGGTTTGCAGCTGATCAGCAACACCTGCATCGCACCAGAACACATAATGGACATCGGCACGAGAGAGACAAAGAGGTGGAGGGGCAGCAATTTAACAGCGTGAGAGCTTTTACCTGATATACAAACAAAGAGACGGTGGATGAGGTCGCTGCTGCTGTGGAAGCGTGATCGGATCTTGTTCCTGGCGGCCAACTTGGCGTTTTGCAGGGCCAGCTGGATCTCCCGATGGTCCAGGTCTTCTGACATCCCTGAGCTGGGGGTCAGACTGCTGACAGGGCTGTAGGGAATGGTGATAGACAGGGTAAGATTGGGTTTTCTTTTTTTTAAACACTCAATTAATATTTATTCGATTTTAGATTTTAATCTTTAAGTTAAAAATGATGAATAATGCATATAAAACAAAAGGAAACAAATCAACTCCCTACACATCTCACAAATTGCCAGGAATATGCTGTTACCATTAAATATACTGTACAGAATGTACATGGAAATCAATACTACGACATCTGTCTAATTAAATCTACAGTCTAAGCCAGGAGGCAAATTAATGCTGTCACCTGTAGCCCAAATGGGAAACAGTGACTGACACTTCAATCGATTGCTGAATGTGAACAAAGGACTGCATAAGCTGGACTGGAAATCTATCTTTTTATCTATCATGCAAGAATTCAGTTTTTAGCTTTTTTCTTGAGCGTGGGCAGGAGAAAGACACTCAGTTGAAATATAACAGTGACACAGACTTTCATGAATGATAAGTTACCTGGGAGTGTATGTACTGCTTGACAGACTACATGTGGTGACGGACACACTCTCACAGTCACTACCTGACACAGAGCTGAGGGGAGAGCTCTGAAAACTAAAAACAACCAAATTGATAGTAAAAAAGGAGAAATAAAAGTAGTACAGAATAAAATGTGTATACACAAAAAAACACAATGGCAAAAGAAATACATGGGTATATAATTAAGGCAACATAAGGCAAAGCAAAAATGAGACACAATGGATGAAAGCAACAGAGCAATTCAAAATATATGATGAAATATGGTGAAACAAAACAGATATTTATGTTGATGCAAGATTGTTCGAGATCATACGTCCCCCCAAATAAATCAAAGAGATAGTAAAAGGACTCAGAAATGACAGCACACCTGGAGCTCCTCCTGCTGTCCTCTTTGGTGTCCCTCCTCGAGTCTTTAGTTCCTGGCTTGTCCTTATCCGTCTCTTTGTCCCTCTGTCGGCCTCCACTGGCCTGCTGTCTCTTTTCATTCCTCAGCTGGTGGTTGCACGGGGAGGGTCCATCCCCTCCACTGGAGCCACAGTCCTGAGCGTGATGCCCCGGCCCCGGAGCCACAACCAGGCACTTCTCACAGAGCTGGGAGTTTGAATCCTCTTCCAGTGTCTCTGCAGAGCAGCGGGAAGAAGGGGGAGTCAACTGGGCAGCGAGCTCGCCATTACTGTGAGACTCGTGACCTCGTGGGGGCAGCCGGCAAGCAGAAGACTGGATGACATTGCTGGGAGCTGCGGCCTTACAGTGTTTGTCCAATCCCAGGGTGAGGCCTAACCCGTGTCCAGTGGTCTCTGAGGTGATGGCATCCTCGTGGCCATCCTCACAGCTCCCACAGCAGACACAGGAGTTGAGCAGGCAGTGAGTGGCCACCAGAGGGCCGCAGGGCTCAATCTCAGAGGGAGCGGGCCGCGGCAGCAGCAGCTTGTCCACGGCCAGCTCCGTCAAGCTGGGGGAGCGAGGGTTGAAGATGACCGTGGCGGACAGCTTCATCCCACCCATACGGTGGGCGATGACCTCAGCCGTTTCAGACGCTGTCCCCTCCAAACCCATCTCCCACCCATTGGTGTAAGGCAGAGATTCAGAGCCAGGAGCGGAAGTGCAAGGAGGGCGCTTTGCGTTAGGACAGTGTGTGTTCTGGCTGCGTGGCTGTGGGCATGGCTGCACTGACTGGGCCTCAGAGTACCAACCGTTCCTGGTGGAGTCTGGCCGTGGTCCCGGCTTGCGCTGCACAGGACGAGTAGACTCAGATGCTTTGGAAGGAGAGGCGATACAACGACAGGCCTCTCTTGAAATGCTGGTGATGCTGTCTCCTGCTGCGTCCAGGTCCTCCATGAAGAAGACCTTGTCCTCCTCCTCTACATAGATGCCTGTCCTTCCCCGGCCCACCAGGAGCCTGCGGGGAGAGGCCTCAGTGCTGGAAGCCCCACTGGAGCCTCCTGCCTCTCCTCTGTGGGGTTGGTGTGCCGGGGACTGACCCTGGCTGGGAGGCGACAGAAGGGTGGACATCTCGTCCCCCACGCGGTACACCATCATGTTGAGCTGCTCCAGTTCCTCCTCATCGTACTGCATGGAGCAGGCCAACTCCGCCTCCTCCGCCTCCTCACACAGCAGGCTCTGCTCCTGCTCCTCCCCTCCCGTCTCCACCTCCTCCCAGCCCTTTTCCACTTCCGCCAGCTCCTCCTCCTGGCTGGGACACACAAACGGAGCCAGATGCTCCTGCTCCCCCTCACTCTCCCCCTTGGAGGTGCCATTAGCGGGGCTGCAGGATGAGTGATTCTCTTGGACTGGAGCTGGCGAGCTTTCTGCGGCCTGCTGCTCCTCTCCTTCCCCGTCCTGAGAGATACACAGGTTCCTTTCCAGTGTGATCAACTCCTCCACACTCAGGGTCTGCAGCAGGTCTCTGCAAAAACAGCGTACAGTAAGATAGTTGTAACATAGTGAAAGAGGAAAAAAGATAACTTGGAAAGATAAAAAGATATTTTTTGTGATGTTCAATATTCACGGACTGTACCTGATTTTCTTCAATAATGTGCGAAAAGGCCGGAAGAGCTCAGACATGTCCTCTGATTTTCGGTCTAGGTTGAGAGGTCCCTCTGAATACACAACCAGCCCACTAAAAAATATGTTTAAAATTCTATAAGAGGGCAGGAGAGAGCAGAAAACAAGGAAGTGGGCGGAAGAATGGAAAGGACAGGCAACACTTACCACACAATGGCTAGTCGGGGAATTGTAAACATCAGTGCGGGTTCATAGTCATCGATCATGTCTTGTGTGAGATAGCCCAGCTTTAGGGCCCTGGGACAACAGAGCAGGGGAAAACACATGATTAAAAAATTAACCACATTATCTCCAGATATTATTTTGAT
This sequence comes from Hozukius guyotensis, assembly GCA_916700995.1. NCBI lineage: Eukaryota > Metazoa > Chordata > Actinopteri > Perciformes > Sebastidae > Hozukius > Hozukius guyotensis. The sequence continues at coordinate 70,558 of CAKALU010059120.1, read as the reverse complement.
TCTGGTAAATTTCAGATGAAGTCGGCAGTGCGCTATAGGCTGTAATTCCTCAGTAAACTCACCTCTCCACAGTCTCACAGAAGAGCACAATCACATCCTGCTGTACATAGTATTCTTTGGGAGACTTCACAGGCACCATGGCTGACACATAACTGGCAATGGAAGAAAAAGAAAGTGGAATGTAATGGCATTCACAGCTTTGTTTAATGTTTTTGGCACCCAAGACTCCTCGAGAGGATGATAAATGTGGATTAATCTTATTGCTACAATTGCCAATAATTGCCCTTCATTTACCTGAGCTCAAACTCAGCAAAAAGGCCGTCGAAATGTCGCAATGCGTCCTTTATACGGTCCGTGTACAAGTTGAGGTCTTTCAGGGCCTGGTCTCTTGTGATGTTACGCACCTCCTCCAGGCTGCGCGTAAGGTCCTTAGCAAGGGGCCTCATCGCTATACTCTCTATCTCCCTGTTCATGATAATGGAGCCGGCGGCCAAACACTGCACAGGAACACGTACGTCATAAATCATCTCGCCTTGTACAGAAATTTAACTGAGAAAATGATATTTAAAATGGCACACTTGACAATCAAGATTTGTAAAAACAAAAATGAAATAGCATATTTTTATGCACATGTGTGTGACTTGTGCAAGGTTGTTTTCTTCTGGATTGATGCAGGAGGGAATACACTACCTCAGCCCCAAACCACAGCTGCCCTGCCAAGTTGTCATGACGAATCTCCTCGGGGAACTTGACACAGAAGTCTCTGTTGGCCCGGTCGTTGGGAATACATTCATCCATGATCTGATTGATAATGTTCAACACATTGTCCTGCAGATGAGCACAAGAGAGTGACAGAAAACAAAATTGAACAAACTAGTTGGAGGGATAAACACGAGTGAGTGAAAAAGCTGTTCCTGAAAAACTATTTTCTCAGTGTTTCATTTGAGTAACTAATGTTGGTTAATAATCCAGCCTTCATCTCTTTAAGGAGGCCGTTGTATTGCAGCATTTAAAGACCATTGATTAGGAAGTGAATGAAAACAATTTGACAAGTACATGAGACCATTATGGCCATCGCAGTTACATTCTCCCTCAATAAAAACATGAAACTAAAGCCCATAATTCCAGCAGTGAAAATGCAGTGTCACACACAGCAAGAGCTAATCAAGAGCTTATGTGCCGCTGGCATGTACAACAGCCACAACAATGACTTACAATGAGCCTTTCACTCAACCGCAGCTGCACTGTGCACTGTAATCTTGTCAGGCACAGCACTGCGTCTTTCTCTGCTGGCCCCAAGGAGAAAGATTAAAAAGCTTTGAGAAGGAGAGCTTAACCACTGATTCCTTTATGGCTGTTTGCTGCTGTGTGTGTGTCTTGGCCCGGCCCGAGTGCCACCCCACTGTCTGCGAGCGTCTCCCAGCAGGGGACGCCGATGATAACCTTCACTACTGTTGGTTTCAAATCATCTAGAGGTGGCGACTCTGGCGTGATACCTGTGTCTGACAAAAGACTGGCTTCAATCCTTTTCACAGCCTACCTCTCACTCCTTTCACAATCTCTGACCCATTCTCTCCTTCTGTCTCTTGTGTATGCCATCCAACTCAATCTTTTGTCCATCTCTAACACACATATACTCGCTCGCCTGTTCCAGCAGGCCGCACTGTAAGAACAGCCGTGCCAACATAATACGAGCAGCATGCCAGCAACCCCCACAGAGGCCCATGAATAAGAGCTGATAGCAGCAGTGGCAGGTTCAAGTGCAAAATTTTGGCTTGAGTGCACTTGCCTTCTATTCTTGGGGCCTCGGGGCTATGGGGTATCATGCTGCTTAATTCATTCTCCAAAACCCTCGAGGAGGCACGCCACTGAAAAAGACTCCTCTCTGAACATACAAGTGCTGAGAGTTAAACATTTTCACTACAACTTGTGGGGTGATAAAACCAGAGACTAATTTGAGGTGCAGAACCATCCTGACAAGCGTTAGTCATTCAACTGCTTCTGCTGAAAATTTGGGGTGATAACAAAATGGATTTTAAAAACAATAAAAACTAAGAAAGAAAGGGGACGCAGAGCATCAGAACAATGAAAAGAGAAAGAAACGGCAAAGACTTACCAAAGAAAAACAAGGTGACAGACTGGCAGCGGGAAGGATGGAGGGGAAAGAGACAGAACGGTCGGGGATCAAGTGATGACCTTATTAAGTGGTTCTCCCCTGTGTGCTGTGGCGGTGGGGGGAGGCTGAGGCACAACGGGCCACATGACGACCTCCCTCCACCACCTCCAGCTCTCTCAGCGTGATGCAGCATGGCAGTCATCACTCATGCACAGCATCACCTTCTAAGCTCCTCTCAGCCCTGAACCGCATAAAGACCTGAACCAACCTGTACAACTTGAACCTGCATCTCCACATACAATAACTTACCATACATACATACATACATACATACATACATACTAGGGATGCACCAACACCGATACCGGATCGGATATCGGGCCGATACTGACTCAAATAGCTGGATCGGTATCAGTGACAATGGAGATGATCTATTAAATTCAAGTCTATGTTTATGTCCTATATACATTATATACTGGAATTTTAATTCCTGTTTACATTTTGACCAGTTTGTTGCTGCATTAAAAAGGTTTACACTTAAATTGTAATTCCTGTTAATTTTTAAAAAATTTTACCATGTTATTGGTGTTGGATTTATTATTTTGATAACAAATAATAATTCACTAAATTTATATCTATGTATTTATTTGTTACATTTTGTTTTACAAAGTTAGGAAAGCAATGTTTAAGTCAAGCCTGATGTTGCCTTACACATAAAAAAAAATGATCCCAGTCACTTCCACACAGTGAGGCATACAGCTTATTAATTAAACACTGGTATCACATCGATACTAGCCAAGGTATCGCTATCGGGACTGAAAAAGGTGGATCGGTGCATCCCTTATACATACAGTAAAAACAAAACGACAAATGTCTGACCTAATTCTTGTTCTTTAGACAATTACCTCGATCAAAGCTACAGTTATAAAATGCCTCCTACCCAAGGAAGCCGCTCTTGTAACCATTTACTAATAACCCACATGACACACAGCCCAGTCCAAACAAAGTCTACTTATCTCATCATATCAGCAAAACTGCTTGATGTAAGAACCCAGCCAAGCAATGTGTAGTAAGGCAACAGTCCTATCACCTCGACTGTATGCAGAAAGGGGTGATAAGGGTGGCGTCTATTTTTAGCTTCCAGGCCAAACCCAAAGGTCCAGTCAGGTGATTGTGTGAACGAAAAGAATCGGTGTCGGTGAAACAGGTTTTGCTTGCTGTAATCATTTCACCTGTTTATACTGGCTAATAGCCAGTACATACTGGCGGCCAGTACATATTGGCTAATAGCCACTATCTATTAGCCAAATCCACAGTCCTCCTTCCATATACAAATTTATTCAAAGGTTTATCTAAAGTATCTAAAACATGAGGCTATCCGAGTTGGACAAATCAAGCTGATATCTTCATTCAGTTCTTTTTATTACATTTCTTATTTTTGTAAATATCCTTCACCACACTGGGAAACATAAAAGAGGGAGTTTGATGCTAAAAAGACTATCTTAGTAAGATACTCACTTGGTTTGTCCAATTCAGACAGCTGAAGCCTCATAGTAGCTTCAGATAAAGTTTTGAATACATTTCTGCACAAAACGAGCACAGTGGATTTTGTCCCCCATCACTAAAGGCCAGTATGAAAAGAGGGAATGATTACAGCAATAAAACCTGTTCCAATTTTCATATGAGCACCTGACTTTAAATACTGTGAACCTATCCTCTAACTCTATTCCAACTCCAGGGCTATTTTTATGTATTATTTATGATGAATGAATGAAATAACAACGCTAGTTCACAAAGGCTGAACTTTATCCGTAGTGAAATGTAAGACACAGAAAGTTGATGACTTTGTTGCTTTCTCCCTGCTGACCTGACAGGAGCGGAACTGGTTGACCAACAGGGTGCATCTCTGAGGGTCCTTCCTGCCGTCGAGGCCGTCCAGCTCAGTAGCCACCTGATTCAGCTCTTCATCAGCGTAGTAGAACTGGGCCAGGAGCTGAGGGTCCGTCCTCTGCACACAAACACAAAGAGAAACGAGGAGGTCATTTTAGCTGCTTATGAGAAACAATACAGACGACGCAACGCACAGAAAACAACACAAAAAAGGTTATAAATCACTGTGATGGTTAATAACCGGGCTACCCCCCTCTACATGTTTTGTGTGACAGAGTTTGCATGTGTGCTTTGCTCAATCATTGACTGTGTTATTTCTTAACATCTTATACCACAACGCTCTTTGCACTAGGGCTGCAACTAAAGATTATTTTCATTATCGATTAATCTGTTGATTATGTTCTTGATTAATCGATTAGTCGTTTGGTCTTTAAGATGTCAGAAAATGGTGAAAAATGTCCATCACAATGCCCTAAAGCCCAAGGTGACGTCTCCAAATCTCATGTTTTGTCTGACCAACAGCCCAAAACCCAAAGATATTCAGTTTACTATCAGAGAAGACTAAAGAAACCTGGAAATATTCACATTTGAGAAGCTGAAACCAGAGAATTTTGTTCTTAAAAAGCCTGGCGCTTCTTTAAGATACATGTACCCTCAGCCAGACAGCATATCCTCTCATTTTGGGTTTCTTTCATCAGTCTGTCTAAAAAGCTGAAACATGACATTGGGGGTTTCTGTCCCTAGATAAGCGAGTATCTATTACTATTCTGGCTATTAGAATTTGATCACCTCATCATTTTAACAAAGCAAAATGATTATTTTAGTTAGTTAGTGTGTTAATAGGGGTGTAATGATACATTGATCTGGATCAATATATCGATTCAGTGATCAACGATCCAATATATCGATGCAAAGTGAAAACATCGATACTATCATCTTTAAGATTCGCCTTTATTTTTTTAATTCCCATGGCACGTCTGTGTCACCAATTTCTGTCCAAGCGCACCTTCTTCCTACAGAGCCCAGTAATAAAATTGTCAAATCATATTTTAGTTGCTTTTTGTGAGTTGATATAAATGATTGTGTTAATCGTGCATTATATGATATTGTCTCATATTGATTGCAAGTTCCTGAATTGAATCGAAATCGTATCATATCGTGGCAAACTTTGTGATATCAGCATATCGTCCAAAGAATCAACATAATATCGTATCGTGATAAAACTTGTGATTTACACCCCTGTGTGTTAACATATCCTGTGAGTCCCAGACACATTGTCAATGCTTCATGAGAGGCTGTAGTTGCTGGACTGATAACCAAACATCATAAGCAAGCCATCAAATTGAACATATCTCTGAATTTGTTTGATTTAGTGAACTTCACTCCAATCACAGCAAAGCGTCCTTTACTAATTGGTTCTTAATCCGTGGACACAAATACAACATCGGAGCTCCAACAGCCGTCAAATCATCTGAGTCAACCTTACATCTCAAAACAACACAATATTAGCAGAGGAAATGACTGGATATCAAAGCAAATCAGATTTGTATTTGACTCTAAACAGTAGGGCTGGCCCGAATGCTTCGAAGCTTCAACCGTTACCACGGTATTCCACCTCCAAATCACTATTCGAATGCTTTGTTTTTTTACATTTTTTTTTTATTTTTTATATATAAGTATGTAATAATAATGTTTACATCCCAAATTAGCTCATGAAATAAGGAATAAGCCCACAACATTATTCATTATTCATATTCAACATTGATTATTATTAGTTACTCTCAGACGGCTATCACTGTTTGTCGTGTGTAGAGGTGCGTGCGTCTACAGTAGTGCGGCAGCGGCACTGTCCGGGGCACTGAAATGGGGGAGATGGGAAGAACATGTCAGCCTGCTGCACCGCTCAGCGAAGCTTCGAAGCCTACAAAAAATGGTATTCAGGACAGCCCTACTAAACGGAGTACGGACCAGGCCAAGCCAGGATAAATTGGAGGTCTAGAGACAACATGCTATGTTTTCTGTTATCTGGGGATTACTGAAACAGAATCTTACTAAACTGTGAGAGACATGAATAAACTCCCCAGTGCGCAAAACCTAATAGTTGATCTCATAAGGTGAGTCAATTATTCATTTCAGTTGCAAAACTTAGCAACTGATGCAGGGTTAGAAATTAGCACCAGCCACCATCCAAATGCTGGTAAAATATGAAAGTGGCTGCTAGATTTGCTTCACTTACCAGCCAAAAAACAATGGTAATCTATGGTGGACAAAAAACTTAATTTCTAACACTGAACTGATGTCCTGCATTGAGGAAATCTGGCACAATACAGAGTGAGGAATATCCCCCTTGATGTGCTCTATTTTGGCCATTAGGTCTACTATTGGCTCAGGGGAAGGAGCTGTGTTCATTCATTACACCAGTTTCCATGTGTAGTGCTTGGGGGAATTAACATGTGCACTATTTAGAGCTCTGCGTGAGTGAAACACAGTGTCAGGAATGGACAGCTGCAGTCTCCGGAAAACCAGCTTGATGCTTGTTGGTTTTCTAACTGTGGGCAAGAAAACACATGAATTACGTATTATGTTCAGCAAGTCTCCTGGTTACAACAACACTGTGCTACTGCAGCACTTTGGTGTTAACAGGTGGAGTATTTAACTGAGCATCGTTTCGCCCACTCAGTGAGGGTAACTCCTTTAGTTACCGTCTGCTTTAGGTATATAAGCTGCAATTACACGCAAATAAACCACAAAACTGAGATAGAGTGATATAGAGGGAGCAGCCATGTCAAGGCAATACAGCACCAACATGAAGGCAGCGTAATAGAGCAACATACTTCCAATCTGTAGGGACAATAAAATCAGGTAAGTAGGGCATTGTATGGGCCAGCTTAACAACAGATTGCTCTCCCATTTGCCAAGTTATTCTGGTGATTTATGAGCAAACACACGGGTTGTACAAATTCACATTCATACATTAACACATTTTCAACAAGTATGGGAAGGTAAATGATACAAAATGGCATTAAACCTGACAGGAGTAGTTAACAAAGGTTAATATAGTGTGAAAGCTCCCCAGAAGAGTGAGTGTAATTAGAGAGGCTGGCCGTGGTAGAGGATTTATGTCATTATCTCCCACCATGCTCCCCTCAGTGTGGGGGGGAACAGCACAGCGCAGCAAATCACTCTGCTGCTGCGTGAAGCAACAACACACCAGGTAGGGAAGAGACACTGACGCACAAATAAATGTAAACACAACAACTGATTATTTGCATTGCTTCAAGACCTATACCAAAATGAAATAATAATCACGATTACAGTTTTACAGTTCAATCAAGACCCCAACAAACATCGTCTGCACTCACACACAAACGTCCTAGGGAGGGCTCACGTTGATCGAAAGGTTAATGGTTTTTGAAAATGGCGACCACATGCCGAAGTGCATCATCACGAACCGCAAGCACCCGATGACGGTACGGGAGCTTAAAAAGGACAGCATGACTGTGCAGACTGGAAGGAGGGGAGAGCTACGCCGGTAAACAGGCTCGTTTTGCCTGCCTCGCCTCGACCGTCCGGAAATGCGTTTCATGAAGTCGAACTGAATACTGGTATTTACCGAAAACCTCTCGCAGGACCTTTTCCCTTAAGTTTGCAGTGCTTCCTGTTGCGTGATGCTCTTCCCGTTGGGCCCTCGCTTCTCCCTCTGAATATGATACATGGTGCTGTTCCCTCACTCTCTCTCATTAATAATGAAACAAACAGCAAGGAGGAAACACAGAGATATAACCTACAGCTGGGGTACTTGTCGCATTATTACTGTGAGTGTGAGGAGGGAAAAATATTTTAGATTTTAGAGGTTATTTTGAGGACTGAGATATGTCACTAAATTATGTGAGGAGGGCTATATTTTGACAATTGGTAACCTTTATTTATTTGTCAATGTCATGTTTTTGTTGGGTGTTAATGCTGCTGCAATTGTTTAAACAACTAGTATGGTCCTTTACTGTGTTTTCACCTGTCCACCGGTAAATCAGAGCTGCAGGGTGAGTTACAAAACAGCAGTAATGGATTAAAGCAGATTTGCACTTATTTTCTTGATCAAGGACACTTCTGTAGGGCGGACACTAAAACCCAGTTTGTCCCACAGAGCAAAATCAATAATATTTCTGCACATTTTGTTCATGGGTGTGAATTTTCATGTGTCTGCCATCATGCCATGTTTACTGAATAAATTTGGAAGAGCGATGCAGAAAAAGGCATCTAATCCAAACTAAAACAGACTCTGAGTCTGTATTACAGCAGGCAAATATAGTAAGTGTTTCACACTCTCATCAAGTGTTCTTTCTTAACAAGGTCACATACATGCTCTATATATAAATAATCTGTGAAGAATGGCAATAGGCAGCCACGGTATTACAGCAAGACAAAAAAATAATAATCATCAGACTGTAAATAGTAATATTCATCATTGCATTGGCATCGCTACAATGGAAATACATTTGAGTGGGTTTCTCTGAATGTGTAGGCTAATGGGAAATGAGTACAAAGGAAATCTTAATTGAACAAGGAAGCAAACAAACCCACTGTAAAATGAGGTATTCATCTTTGCATCCAAATTTAATCTGTGAAAGGCAATGACATCACCAGTCAGGAGTCAGATTTGACCGGACTTTACACAACAATGAGTGAGTCTATAATACAAATGTCATGATGACCAAACAGGAAACAAGAGTGGGAGACAGAGAAAGACCTTTTTCTAGGGCAGGCACAACACGGCCCACAGAGTGGCGGCATTCATTTTGAGATTCCCGAAGCATACGGGCCAACGCTGACGGAGGAAAAAGAGAAGTATTTGAGACAGACGCCACCCTATAACCTCCTCCTGCTGCATTCCTCACACAAGAGGGAACATTCCTGCAGCACTGCATCATGGGGGAAAAGTCAAAGGCAGGCAATGTTCAAGACACGCTGATTTACTTTAAGATACGGCAGCGATGCTAGAGCTGCTTGGTCTACAAGTTTGGCGTGCCGTGGAATAATCATTTATCAGAAATTAGAAAAAAGGGATGAAAAGATTAAGTTTACGTCACCCTCGTTCCTGACACCAGTGTGAGTCAGCTGCAACAGCTGTTTGTAAGTTCAACCTTAGCCTAGTGATAACGGAATTGTTTACTAAATGGAGATTTATATCACTACATTAAAACAAGTTGAACCGCAACAAACTAGATCTTACGAAGAGATTTGTTGTTACTAAATATTTGCACCTAGTAACTGCCAGGTGTAACTGGTACTAACTGACAAAGCTAACGTTAGCTTGCTAATATATACCCGGTTTAAAGTGAAGACTAAAAGAGGTAAAGGGATGTGGTCGAAACATTGATTAAAATGCTGTTTATTAGCTGTGTAAAGTGGAACGTTTTTAAATTACATTTCACAAAAACAACATAATATACCTAAAATTACAAACATTATGCCAATAATGTTAGATTGAATTACCAAATAACATCTATTAGGTTAATAATATCAGGTATTTCCCACTCCTACTAAACTACAGGGCTGTCCCGAATACCATTTTTTGAGCTTCGAAGCTTCGGTGAGAAATATTCAAAGGTATTTGAAGCTTTGCGGCGCAGCATAGGAGGCTGACATGTTCTTCTGTCTGTCTGTCTCCATCTCCCCCGTTTCAGTGCTCGAGACATTGCCGCTGGCGCACTACTGTACATACACACACACACACACACACACACACAACAAACAGCTATATCGGTCTGAGAATAACTAACAATAATTAATTCTGAATATGAATAATGTTGTGGGATTATTCCTTATTTCATGGGTTATTTGGGGATTTATACAAAGCATTTGGGTCAGCCCCACTAAACTGTATTAACACTAACTCTTACAAATAATTCTCCATGTATGCATATTTAAATAAAACAAAGTCTTAATATATTGTTTGGGCTCCTAGTTGATTGCTTTTGGTTGGACAGCACCACAGATGTTTCTAGGCAACTGGTTTACACATTAAAAGTCTTTACTAGCTAAACTAGCTTTCTAACAGCCGATGCAACCAAATCCTGGGTCACAGCAAAAGTAAAAGTAGTAATGCTACTTTAACATCTAATCACCTTCAGAAGAGTTAACACCTCTAGGCTACCATAAGGGGAGCTATCTCTGAGAGATGAGGCAACACACGTCATAAAATACAGACTAATCCTTTGTTTGAAATTTAAATGTACAAAAAAATTAAACTTTATAAACCTCCAGACCATAGACTGTTTATAAAGATGGATGACTTGACAGCTCCTCAAAAGTGAAGCCAAAACATCTGGATCGCCCCCTGGTGGCTGGCTGCAGTACAGGTCATAAAGCCTCCTCCATGTTAGTCGATGGGACATGGGCAAAACTAAAAAGTCCATGTCAAATAATTTTTCACAAAGATGATTTCTGTCATTTTAGGTAGTTCTTATCATGCTGATGTATGTTCAAGTGTAAAAAGAGGGTGAGACGTCATGATTGGCAGCTGTGAGTCTCTCTCGCTGACAAGCTGTGGCCATGCTCGGCTTGCGATTGGTTCGGCCGGGTGACCTCGATACCGCGGCTCCACCGCCCGATCACTACGGCGCAGACTCTGGCTCCAAATGACTTAAAAAATCTCGAGATGGCAGCTCCCGTATCTGCAATATTTTGGCTTCACTTCGGTACAGTGGGAGGAAGTGGAGACGCATTGTCCATCTTGATATCTTTTCCAGAAAATTAATATATATGGTGACAAAAAAAGAAATAATCTAATTAAAAAGCATTCATTTAAAATTGTTATACAAAAGTAAGTGTGTGAACATCTCGGAATGTGACTTCTGAACTTGCGAGTTGTGTCATCATCACCAATGACAGCTCTACCTTGCGTAAGTGAGGAAATGATTCAGCAGATCTGGCTCCTGTCCCCTGTGGCGTGCCACTCTCCTGTTATTCTCCTGCTGTCCTGGGTGCCCTCTCTTTGAGATGACTCAAAAAACTCTATCCGTCGCGGTCACAAACCCATCATTTCAGACTATTAGGGCTCCCATAACTTTATCCAGAGTGACAATTACTGTTAAGCCCCCTCAATCACATTGTTTCACGATGACTCAGTGAAATTTCTGTCCCTTTTGTTTAACGTTAAATCAATAACAGGCGATGACAGTGTGACTCTTAACTGAAGCGCGTTACTGAGAGCTCGCCTGCTGCTGTACGATCAACGTTTTCATCATCTCAGCCAGCTTTCTCCTTGAGCGGCTGATTCTGGGCTTCATTTCTATTCAGACTGTGCAGATGATGGAGGCCGTCAGGCTAATGCTTCATGAACGTCCATAGCATCGGTGCGTGCACATGGAGCCCACTTAAGGGACTTATGAGAAACCTTGCCTCTGCCCTCCATACTCTATTCCAGGCTCAATTTGCTGCCTTCTGGCTGCCTTCCAAGGATCAGAGGCAAATATTGTAGAGGGGGGGGAAACCAGTTCACTCTGCTCCATCCAGTCAGTTGGCAGACTGGCAAAAAAGCAGCCGGATACAGTTCATCACCTTATTTATTATTCAGGACTCAGCATAAAAGCCTAGGCAAGAGCGAGCCAATCGTTTTGGTAACAAACAAGGAAACTTCCTAGACCATTATTTATATTAAGTTTGGCAGAGTAAAAAGTATAAGAATGCAGTGTTATGCTGAAGTATGTACAGTTGTGTTGAGTCATTCCTTTCATGTTCAGCTTGCATCAGGAGTTTCTCTCCTCACCTCTGTGTCGTTTTCTGCAGCTACAACGTTATTGATGGGGACTTTTCAAGCATAAACTCAGAAACAGTTTCAGATTTTCTTTGTTTATTGAATACACGAGCAATTAAATCAGTGGAACTAATCACAGCTGAGGAGTATGTCTGCACTAACCAGCTGAAAGTTGGCCTACAGATTGAACTTCATTGACTCAATATATTCAGAGTGGTCTGCCCATCTGGACTGATGGCATAATCTGTGCGCTTGTCTCCTCTCAGAGGGCTGCCCTAATCTGGCATTTGGACTAAGCAATGACCGGTGCATGCGCCTGGCACATGGTTTAGCATGACAGGCTGAGGTGACACAGGGTGGCACGGAGGATTTAGGAGGCTACAAGTCGCGTCCAGGATCCCCTGATGGCAGTGTGGCGACACGTGGGGACACCCCTCTACCCAGCAATCGCAGGGAGGTTCTTATGCAAGCAATAATCTGGTTATACAATCCAGAACTGGCTGTTTAAATTGTGGCTACAGAGGGGAAGGTGAATTTTAGATTTACAAAATCAACAACTTGGCATTTTTCATGGCGTGTAAATGACTCACAAAGAGATGACAAGATTGGTGGAGATGTATGCCCCTTATCTTTACACAAAAAACGCCAGTGAGAAAATACTGGCATGTCTAACATTTAAGAACAAAACTCAAACAAACCCACCTATGCCCTGTCATGATTCTCTGACCCACATCCCCTCTTCACTGCTGAGAAGGTGCATGACTCACATCCAGGCTAATTCTGTCCTCATATCTTTCATTGTTACGAACAGTGACTGAGAGATGGCATTGCCCCGGCGGTCCCAAATTGCACACAATGACAGCCGTGGGACAGCAACAGTATGTGTGTGAGTAAACAACACACATCTTTAATTGCTGTCTGCTGAGGTTAAATATATGCAAGTCAACTTGATTGTGCAACTTGGATTGCACCAATAAACAAGTTGCACTAATCTTCTGTTTGCATCTTCTCCACATAGTTTTTTTTACCCAAAGCAAAGCTTTATTTTGCAGAGAAGTACTTGGTACACATGCAATGTTTTCCATTAAAATATGAGTTACAATATCAATGTTCTAGAGTCCAGTAGGAAGAAACACTAGAGCTGCTAAAGAGAGACATCCTCTCATCTTATCTCCTGCCAACTGTAACCAAGGCCAAAAAAATCTAATCCCAAAAATACAGGCCTACTGTTCTCCTCCTTTCTCTTCCCTTCTCCCCTGCTGATAAGACAGAGCCCAGAGCAGGAGGGGTGGCATTTCATTTGCTGGCTCTTCCTAGAACAATCAGACTCATAATATAGACACCTTGAATGCATGCTTTATGTTTATCATCAGTGACAAGGCTTTGATCAGAGAGGGTACCAATTATTACCAATAAGAAATTGGGTGTAGAAAATGAGTGCAGCCTCTCAGTCGATACCAGGACGAGCTGATTCTCTGTGGTACCTTTAAATCTCACTCTTCCTCCACAGCTATTTTCTTTCAATCATCGCTTCCCCACACCTCGAACAGTGGGCCCCGAATCCCCAATCCTGCAATGAATTTAAAAAGGCCTTCAATCGCCCGGCCTGTCTCGATCTGCACTAGGGTCAGCTCTCTAAATCCAGGCAGCTGACACCAAATCAATTACCGCATGGCTGGTGGGTAAGCAGAATGGGACGTCCACAAAGAACTCCTGAAACCAGGCTAAATATGAAGCCACGGCCGGCCACTGCTCAGCAGTTTGCCGTTCCCTCTCCCATCGACTCCGTGCCAACAGTGCAGAATCAACTTCGCAAAGACAAGCCCCTTATAATCGCTTCACCTGCTCTCAGTTCTTCCACTAGCATGTTAGCAATATTCACAAACAAACCACCTTAGTGATGAATGACAAATGAAGGACAAACAAGAAAGTGAGGTAAATCATGGGATGTCACGGTGAGGAAAATTTCCCACTAATAAACTTGTGACAACACCGGTGTTACTGATTACACCGGACATTTCAGAAGATAAGATGACGCTCAATATATGTAGATTGCTTACTTTGATCTTTCAGGTTGGATGGCTGTGTGTCTGGCCTCTACTTTTGAGCTTTCGCTGCGAGGCCGCACGTTTCTACTTGGCGCCGCGCACAACGGCTGTGACCGCTACATCCTCTGCACAGCGATTGCCTCATTAACGTTATGGTTCCCTTATAGCATTGGGTTTAAATCAGAAATATTGTCAAATAGGCGCTTCTGCTTTTCGCTTCGACACCAAATCCTCCGCCATCGTCTCGTCTGTCAACTCTCGTCCCATATGTGCAAAATCGGACTCCTGTACTCTGTACAAAGCAGACATTTTAACTTACAATTTGTAGCATCGGTCATCCGACTATGCATTGATAACACTGTGCTGATAAGCAAAAATGAACTAAATGGGTTTTATTACCATAAAAAAAGGGCAAAAAGACGATGGGGGCGGTGGGTACGTAATGTAATCGCTGTATGCCAAAACACCGTTCAACACCGGTAACACCGACTACCGCGACAAGCCTAGTAAACAACAGCAGAACCTACTACAGTCAGGCCTGTCATACTCTGTGGAAGTGGAGCAATCATTACTGAGGAAATCAACAGCCATGATTCACCAGTTATCGAAAACTGTGGCAAAGCATGTCCAGACAAAAAAGTGCCGCCTCCACTTCCACACAGTTTTGAGTTGTTTTTTAATTAGACATCCATAGTTATTACTGCTGTTTTAACCATGTGTCATAACCACCTCTTCACAGATGAACATTTCCTTCCAAAATCAAATCCAACTGCTGCATTTTAAGTAGGGCCCACACAGCTGGCAACAGAAGGAAAAGTGGCTCCTGAGCGGATGATAAGTAAAAATGTGTTGCTTTGTCAAAACCATCAGCTGTCAACATGTCGGGTTTTCTTTCTGACAGTGTAGACAAACATCTCTAAAGCAGCTTTTATGGTGGCTTGACAATGATTTATGACTTTTATTTAAAGCTGAAATGATTAGCCCAACAACAATTGTAATGATAGATTCATTGTTAAGCCTTTTTTTTAAACACAAATCCCAAAAAATCCTTGGTTCTAGCTTATATTTGCTGGTTTTCTGGATAGCAAATTGAATACATTTGGGTTTTGGATTGTTGCTCAGAGAAAACAAGACATCTATGCATCTATGAATATGCTAACTTGGGCTTTAGGAAATTGTGATGGTTGTATTTTACTCTATTTTTCTGACATGTCATAGAATTAGGGCCTGTCAAAATGAATGCAATAATAACGTGTTATTATCACATTCTTTAACGCATTAACGCAACTTGCGATTTTTAGGTTGTAGTCATTTTTAAAGCTAGAGTGAAGATACTGGTATCATATGAAACTACAAAACCTAAGGAATCCATTGGCACCAACCATATCATACTAACTTGTTGCGAAGGAGGCTAAATAATGCTCTAAACTTACACTAAATTTTGGTAGGAAAAACTGTCATGGCTATTTTCAAAGGGGTCCCTTGACCTGTGACCTCCAGATATGTGAATGAAAATGGGATCTCGTACCCACGAGTCTCCCCTTTACAGACATGCCCACTTTATGATAATCATATGCAGTTTGGGGGAAGTCATAGTCAAGTCAACACACTGACACACTGACAGCTGTTGTTGCCTGTTGGGCTGCAGTTTGCCATGTTATGATTTGAGCATATTTTTTATACTAAATGCAGTACCTGTGAGGGTTTTCTGGACAATATCTGTCATTGTTTTGTGTTGTTAATTGATTTCCAATAATAAATATATACATACATTTGCATAAAGCAGCATATTTGTCCACTCCCATGTTGATAAGAGTATTAAATACTTGACAAATCTCCCTTGAAGGTACATTTTGAACAGATAAAAAATATGTGATTCATTTGCGATTAATCGCGATTAGCTATGGACAATCAAGCGATTAAATATTTTAATCAATTGACAGCCCTACATAAAATACATGATTATTTGATGATCAAGAAAATACTAGGCATGACAGATTCATTGATAATGAAAGTAATGATTGGCTGCAGCCTATGTTAACAAATATAGATTAATAGTCTTATTGTACTGTATTATTGCGTTGTTACTGTGTCGACTACCACTATGGATTTAATGTTTCTAGATATTATCTTTTCACTGAAATACAACTTTTTATTACCTTTAAAAGGCAGTGCAATCACAAGGACTGCCAAGAGAAAGCTTTGTTAACTGTAGTTTGATGTTTTACAAGCCAAAATCCAAAATTGGTCTTTTATTTTACTATATACTAAAGAAAAAAAAATAAACATGTTACACACAAATACACCATTCAAATCAAAAAGCATGAAATGTAGCTTTTGAGGCTATACATTTGTGATACACTAAATGTATAAATAAACACACACTGTTGACATAAAATGACATAAGAAAAAAATTAAATTTGTTGAAAAGTATAGGAAGTTACACTGAAAAACAATTCTTATGGTCAGCTCTGTTAAGATGACCATGATATATATAATTATATTCTTCTAAAATTAAGTTCGTAAGAATCAGCGACCTGTCAGATGTTGGATGATTTTATCAAAGTAATCAGACATCATCGTTGCATATGTTCATACATTTGCTAACAGCCTATATTGTTACATACTGATATCTGTTTGACATTTCGATAAGGAGAAGTGCAGAAAGTATCAGCTACCCACGCACTAAACTGTCCGGTGGGAAGAGGGGGGGGAATGAAAGGCAAATTAGTAGCATGGTGTATATGGGGTGAGAGCACCCGGCCTGGTGCGAGCTGTGAGCCCGTCACACTGACAGATGAGGTGGTGTGGAGCTGAAGGTCAGCTCCTGAATGCCTGATGGAATAACAACCAAGAGAGGAACACAGGCTACAGAAGAAGTGTACAGGTTTAGCCTCCTGACATCTCTCTCTCTGGCTCTCTCTCTCTCTCTCGCCACCAGTCACTCTGCAAGTTTGCCGCTGATGAATGAGAGGTGAGGATACAGTAGCCATTTTGGCTGCGCGGAAACCTGAGCCAGGTCTTTGTTTGGGACTGCAGGGATGTGTGCTGAAGCAGATTTTTATGAATGCTTCTCCCCTGATTTCACCCTCTCCAAAGCCTCTTTTACCTATCTAAAACTTTTCCCTGCAGAATATACAACTAATGAGCAGTCAAATAAAAGCATGCAAAATATTGAGAGCAAGTAGTAAGCTCTCCTTTGTAGATATTTTGGTTAATAAAGGTTAACTATTCACACAAAAAAAACAGCTAAACCAGTTTAAAGGCCGCGAAGGAATGTGGAAAATATCATTACTTTGGGGGAGTTAACTATTACAGCATTTACCCCACTGCCTTACAGAAAAACAGGACAATCCATTCTTACACATTCATCTTTTTCCAGAGGTTGGCACTTAGATGACAGAGTCAATAGGCAGGTACATTATGTCCCACACGGAGCTGCACACTACTGGGAAGGGATTGTGTAGCAGGGGCAAAAGAAAAGTCCTCCTCAGTAGGACTTATCTGGGGAAGTAAAGAGCAGCCCTGGAAATATCAATAGCTCCGCTTCAGTCAAGGGAACATGCTGATTCAACACTTTTTCTGTCTCCAGGAGAACATTGTTCAATAATAAACGGCTTACTGTTGATGCAAAATGACAATGCTATGCGGTGTTCAACTATAAATGCCAGATTATGTGGGTTGGGCACATATTTTAATTACCACAGAAATATTTTCTCTCCGTGTAAACTACTTAGTTGCTTAGAGCATAAAGTGATCGGAGCCCTCCTTTCATTACTGTTGTCTTTTCATACTGATTGGCGTAATTACAGAGGCTTGTGGCGCTTTTTTCTTCACTCCTTTGAGGCATAACTGATCATTTAAAACCCACAGACTTATGTGTAATTCTGTTAATTCCTACCACGGCTGTGATTTGGCAGAAAAAGGCACTGATGGAATGGCTCAGCACTTCAGAGTCAGTAGTCATTCATGAATGTGACAATACTCTGGTGAACCCCAACACTTAAGCCTAACCCCAACAATGGGTCGCCAAAATGCTGTGTCAGCAAACATGGTCAAACAGAGAAAAGAGGAGTGACGCAGGTGCGTGCATGTGGTAAAGAGCAGGTGGATAATATATAATCACATGCATTATATTTGATCCCTGTCTGACACTACTGTTGCGATTACTGTTATTGTTTGATATGGAAACGCAGTTGTCTTCTATTATCAGAGAGACTGACTTATCAACTAATACTGCCTGTTAGAAATACATGTTGACAACCCTTTAAAGTAAAGCAAAACGTCTGATATTCTTTGCCAAGAAACACAACAATGCACCACAGTCACAAACTTGTTAAAGAGACTGTCTGCAGTATTTTTTCTTGTTTCTATCAATAGGAAAATATGCTTTCAGGACTCATAATGTATAGCAGTTATGATGCCAGATAGGGATGAGCGATATGGAGAAAATCAAATATCATGATTTTTACCAAATACCTCCATATCGATTTCGCAAGGATATTGTAGGGTTGACTATTGTTGCTTTCACAAAATATTTACATGAGATTTTTTATAAATAATTCTTAACAATGTGGATATAATGACTAAGTGTGTAAAGGAAAATAATAGAACAGCTAGAACAGTTTGGTAAGTTCAGAAAATGATATCACTTTACTGAAATGCAGCCTTTAAAACCAGGAAAAGACAACACTTATGCCATATTACGATATCACAAATCTAAGACGATGTCTAGTCTCATATCACAGTATTGATATAATATTGATATATTGCCCAGTCCCCTAATGCAAGATCAACCATTTATGTGCCAATATACTGAAAGGACGCCACACATAAAACACACTAAAATGTTATTCTGGCCTGTAGACTTGCGTGTGTGGACTAGAGAAGAAAACTCCAGCCTTCAGCCTCTTTACCAACAACAAGATTTTTAAATGGAGTACTAAAAGTATAAAGAATTCAATATTTTTGAATTGAAATATATAGTCCTAATGTTTTTATGTAAATACTCTTCAGCTGATAATAATAACCTTTTGTACCCATTCTCCAGAAGAGGCTGCATTAGAATACTGTGTAGTACAAGTGGTGTGTGTCATTTTGCAAAGAAGTGCTTTTCAACGAAATATTTTTTCACATACATAGAAAACTTTCCAAAAGAGCATATGAGTAATTGGGTCAAGGCGATGAGTGCATATAGACGGTAAACCCACGTCAAACATTACAACATCCAAAGCTCAGAATTCTCTAGAAGTAGACTAGTTCAATCTCGATCCAACTTGGACACAAAATCTGTGACTGTTTATTACTCTAAAAGCTTTATGATGATACAGCACGAAAACATTATACTGTACAGATCAATGACAACTTTCTTCAGATTTATGCTGTTTTGCATGTGTGCAAGTCGTCGCATTAAGTAGAGTGCTTTACAATTTCTCCTCCTAAAACCTAAAAAGGTAACTAGAGTTCCCTCCCTGGAGAAATATTCACATTCACTCCAACTAAAAAGTGCTGCAGTTGGCATATATTAAACTGTTCATTTAACAAGGCGATCAAGCCTTCAATGCTTCCACTGCTGTGTCAGGCGTGTTGCCACACTCTGAGCTTGATTTAAAGAATCACAGCACATCCATTACTAGCTCACCCTAAAAATGGTGATTTTTTTTTTTTACAACAAATGGTGTGTCCTGGGCCTGAGCAGCAGTTGGTTTAATGAGTACCACAATGTATCCAGTTTGGGATGGTGTCTACAATGTACAAACAAATCCAACCCATTCAAATGCAACAGAGCTGAAACAATTAAGACATTTAATTATTAAACAATTAGAGGAAAAATAATACAACTATTTTTACGTACGTTTTTTATATCCATATGTACCATATACTGTGTATACTGCACTATTTTGCACTATTTTAAGTATTTTACTAGTATTATTACTAGATCAGTATCATTATTTTTAACTTTCAAGATGTTTAAAATGTTCCTGTATTGTGTTGTTAATTGTACTGCTCTACGAGCCTCTACAATTGCCCCTCTGGGACAAATAAAGTGATTTGAATTGAATTGAATTGAACTATTTAATCATCATTTTTGAAGATGCTGTGAGGTTTTGCTGCTTTTCTTTGTCTTATGTGATAGTAAATTAATTATCTTAGGGATTAATCAGACAAAACAAGCAATGTCAATACCACACCTTGGGCTTCAGGCTATTTTTATGTTTTATTATTTTACACCTGATTAACCTAATTAATTGAGAGAAATAACCTACAGTTCAACCTATAACAAAAAAAAATAAGTAGTTGCAGCCCTAAAATGCTATGAACTGTTTTTACAGTGTAACACTGTTCGCCCTGACTAGAAAACAAAAGCATCAATAAGAACAACAAAAATAAGTAGTTGCAGACCTAAAATGCTATGAACTGTTTTGATTAATTTCTTATTTTGTAAAATGATGACATTATTACTATTAACATTATTATTATTATTATTTTTATCATTATTGTCGCTGTTCTTGTTGCTATTATAATCTTGTGGTTTTACAAAGAATTTGTGAGTATAATACCAAAAGAAAATCACTTCAACACTACCTAACATTAATGACAATGCCAGCTGAAGGCAAGCACGATAATAAAAAAAAAAGCAGTTGCAGCCCTAAAATGCTATGAACTGTTTTTACTTTTGATTAATTTCTTATTTTTGTAAAATGATGACATTCTTACTATAAACATTATTATTATTATTATTATTATTATTATTATCATTATTGTTGCTGTTCTTGTTGCCATTATATCCTTATGGTTTTACAAATAATTTGTGAGTATAATACCAAAAGAAAATCACTCCAACACTACCTAACATTAATGACAATGCCAGCTAAAGGCAAGCAGTAAGTCAATCAGTATAATTCAGTGTCAGGCTGTAACACTGTTCGCCCTGACTAGAAAACAAAAGCATCAACAACAACAACAACAACAAAGGGATATAGCTGCTGCTGGTTAATACAGTATAACATCAGGAGCTAACGTTAGCAGATGTGAGGCAGTTTTGCTAGCTGTCTCCAGAAGCTATTTGCATAAAACAATGACTGACTGCAGAGCTGACACAAAGATAACTTACCTTGGGCTTGTACAGCCACTTTCGAAAGCGGTTCATCGTTTCCTCGCCACCTTCCTTTGTCACCAACCCCTCCTCTCCTCTCCTCTCCTCTCTCCTCTCCTCTACCTGTGTGTGTCTGACACAGTATCAGCCGCTGGTTGCTAAGCTACCTAGCTAGCAGCTGGTGGCTTCCAAAAAACGCTAAATGTACCAAACACAACGTTATGCTGAACGTTTACAAAGGAGATATTCGACAACAACGACTTATTTCCATCTTCCCTGAATCCCCGAGGTTGGCTGCCTGTCTGTGTCTCTCCTCCGCCCGGCCACTTCCCAAGTCCCGACTCTCTCTCCAGACTGACTGAGCGGAGCAGCTTGGTTCTCTGCCCGTCTACCGCTCACTGGATGACAGTCACGTTGACAACATTCACCGCCCACTTTCACAGGAAGTGATGCCTTCACGGGCTGCTCCCAAATACCGTGAAAAATGATACAAAACAGACTGTGTGTAAGCATAACAGTGTGACTGTTTATTTTTTATTTGTTAAATAAATCCCCTCCAGGCATGTTTATTAATAAAAAGACAAAGGAAAAAAAAAATCAACTTTTAATAATGATTCATGTCTGTTATGGTCTTTCCACAAAAAAATGTTGAATTACCCAGTTATAAATCCTTAAAAAATTACACACTAGGCCTAAAATCAACTTTTAATAATGATTCTGTATACTTGTCAATATAAGCCAAGTATATAGACATTTAAGTATACTTGTCAGTATAGGCCAAATATACTTAGACTTTTAAGTATACTTGTCAGTATAAGCCAAGTATACTTAGACTTTTTTGTATAATTGTCATTATAAACCAAATATACTTAGACTTTTAGGTATACTTGTCAGTATAAGCCAAGTATACTTAGTCTTTTCTGTATACTTGTCATTATAAACCAAATATACTTAGACTTTTAAGTATACTTGTCAGTATAAGCCAAGTATACTTAGTCTTTTCTGTATACTTGTCAGTATAAGCCAAGTATACTTAGTCTTTTCTGTATACTTGTCATTATAAACCAAACATACTTAGACATTTAAGTACACTTGTCAGTATAAGCCAAGTATACTCAGACTTTTTTGTATACTTGTCATTATAAACCAAATATATTTAGACTTTTAAGTATACTTGTCAGTATAAGCCAAGTATACTTAGTCTTTTCTGTATACTTGTCATTATAAACCAAATATACTTAGACTTTTCTGTATACTTGTCAGTATAAGCCAATATACATAGACTTTTCTGTATACTTGTCGGTATAAACCAAATATACTTAGACATTTAAGTACACTTGTCAGTATAAGCCAAGTATACTCAGACTTTTTTGTATACTTGTCATTATAAACCAAATATACTTAGACTTTTCTGTATACTTGTCAGTATAAGCCAAATATACGTAGACTTTTCTGTATACTTGTCAGTATAAGCCAAATATACGTAGACAAGACAAGTATACAGAAAAGACTAAGTATACTTGGCTTATACTGACAAGTAAACTTAAAAGTCTACGTATATTTGGCTTATACTGACAAGTATACTGAAAAGTTTAAGTATATTTGGCAAAGTCTTCATCAGTAGAGCGTTGACAGCTGAGTTTCCTCAGTTGTAATGAAACTGTAGATGTTTGAACTGAGACTTCTCATCCATGTTGTGACCACAGGAGGGACAACCCAGTGTCTTTGTTTACATGCCCACAAAAATCAGTTTATGTTAATCATATTATGGCATGGAATCATATGATGCATTGTAAGACTAAAACCCCAGTTTGCATGTGATTTGTTCAGTAATTAGCTTTTCCCCCACTAACCCCCCTCAAAACCCTGATGTGAAGTTAGTCACTTTTTCCTTACAACAGTCAGTCTTATTTATAACAATCACACATAGGCCAGCTGCCTTAATCTGTTTATAATTATCAGCATGTATTTCCTCTTTCCTTGTATTTATCACGTTGATGGCAACATTTCCAACAGCACTGGAAGGCATCGCTTGGCTCGCACAGACGTCACAATATGCTACGTCATAATTATTGTTATGGCAGCCAACAAAGGATCAAGCTGTCACACTGTTTAATCTGCATCCGAAGGATTAAAACCATGATGTTTTTTGTTTATATGTTGAACAAAACAGCCCCAATAATAAAAAAAAACTGTAAATAATTGTTTTTTTTAAACAATATTTTTTATTGAATTTTACATTTAAACATATATACATATATACACATACAGACAGACTAACAATATTAATAATTAAATTATACAATAAAATGTTTAGTCAGAATTTCCACAGTAATCAAAGAAAGAGCGACATGACATTTCATGTATTTCACATATCTAACAAAGAAAACAAATAAAATAAAAGATAAGACAAGGCAAGGCAAGGCAAGGCAGCTTTATTTGTAGAGCACATTTCAGCAACAGGGCAATTCAAAGTGCTTTACATAAACATTCAAGAACATTGCGACAAAGTGCAAAAGAACATTAAGACATAATTAAAACAGTTATAAAAACATAAAAACATTAAAGATTAGAAAATAAAAACAAGCTAAAAATAAAAGCTAGGATAGAAGCTAAAATAGAATATAACACACAAGAGTAAAAGCTCTAGTGCAGTATAAGATCATTAACTGGTTTAATAAAAGCAAACAGGAAAGTTTTAAGCTTTGATTTAACAAAACAAATAAATACCTCAAAGAAGAAGAACAAAAAAAAAACACACAACAATTTCAACAACAGCACTCAGCCACACCTGTAAATAATTAAAATAAATGTAGATAATTCCTGTTTTTCTAAGGCACTACTTGCTGGGTGACGTCTCTGTTTACGTTAGTGCGTTGCTAAGCAACGACTGAACATGACAACAAGACGCCCTGTGAATTTTCCTGGAGACTTTCTATGAATCTATCTTTTAATAGCAACCACTTTGGTCTCTCTCAGCTAGTAAAACAGTACTTTTTTACACAATCTACCTGAGTAGCCTATATGTAGGCTATTTCTTCGGACTTTTCTGCTACAGTAGCAGATTTCACCCCCAGTTAACCTATCAATCTCCACCCAGCTTTCAGCAGATCGATATAAAATGGCATCAAGCTATGGATCCCTTGCCAAGGAGGCCATTGTGCTGCTCGATAAGTTCACCTCTGGCAGACAGTGTTTGGATGACTTCATGGAAGATGCTTCAAAGGATCTGCAGGTATAGTATAGACTCAGATCAGTGTCCTGATGCTGCACAAGTGCTGACACCTGAATGTCTCATTTATTATGTTTTTTTGCCATGATTACAGTTTTGCCAGATTGTTTCCGTCAGATAATTATATAATTATTGCACAGCATCATAAAATTATTGCACAGAGTGATCAGCATATGTTATTGCACATATCCGTAACAGTAGATTTACATTTATGTACTTATCAGAGATACTTAACAAAAGTATACTTAAGTATACTTGGCTCATACTAACAAGTATACTTAAAAGTCTAAGTATATTTGGTTTATAATGACAAGTATACAAAAAAGTCTGAGTATACTTGGCTTATACTGACAAGTATACTTAAATGTCTAAGTATACTTGGCTTATATTGACAAGTATACAGAAAAGACTAAGTATACTTGGCTTATACTGACAAGTATACTTAAAAGTCTAAGTATATTTGGTTTATAATGACAAGTATACAAAAAAGTCTGAGTATACTTGGCTTATACTGACAAGTATACATAAATGTCTAAGTATACTTGGCTTATATTGACAAGTATACAGAAAAGACTAAGTATACTTGGCTTATACTGACAAGTATACTTAAAAGTCTAATTATATTTGGTTTATAATGACAAGTATACAAAAAAGTCTGAGTATACTTGGCTTATACTGACAAGTATACTTAGATGTCTAAGTATACTTGGCTTATACTGCACAAGTGCTGACACCTGAATGTCTCATTTATTATGTTTCTGCAGCACATGGAGACTCTGCATAAGAAGTTCATACTTGATATCATTTCTGGATGCATTGAGCACCAAAAGTTACTGGACGTAGTTATCAATATCTTCTATGGCCAGGATGGGAAAAGCTTATATAGAAGTGATCGCAGCCAGTTTGTCAGTAAGTTAAAATGAACTAAAACAAACTTTTAAACCAAATTTGAATCTGAATAAAAACAATATTGACATATTTGTTCTTCAGTTATCTGTTACCTCGCCACATTTTCTCTTGATGACCTTGGACTTCCGCGTTTTAGCAACATTATCAAATCTCTGGACATCAAGAAGATGCACACAGTAAGAAACTCACAAGAGATGCTGCACTGGAAATAACCAGCAATCTATTGCTGTGCCAGCTGTGTAAGTGTGTGCCTTGTGTTTGACTCTATAGTTCCTGACTTTCTTCTTCACAAAACTCACCACGTGGATACAAGAGGAGTGGAATAATATCTATGATGCTGCCTTTGTGGAGAAACACTGGATTGGCCCTCTGCTAAGGTGAGAATAGTAGGCTCCCTTACAAAAAAGCAGTATACTTCAGGTTTATTTTATGAAGTAAACTTCAATATATTGACATGTTGGGGTGGACGTTATAACATGGTAAGAAACAAAAATATAAACAAAACAGTACGATAAATAATGGGATGGATAAGGATAATAAATCAGCCAAAAGAAATGACACCCACCTCTCCCACAGGATAGTTGTACAAAAGGGCAGAGGGGATTTATAGTAATGACCACATAAGAAGAAATGAAGGACGAGGGGCTCTGAACTTCACATATCCTGGAGTTTGGAGGTTCTCCCATTCAAAATAAAGTGCAACTACATCCATTTTGTGTAATTATAAAAACCAGAGAACAAGATAGACATAGGGTACATAATGACCCTGTTACATATACTTGTAAGTGTACTACTCGAGTACTTCTTGGGACTAAATTGGCCCACTTTATAGTTTATAAAAGTATACTTTTAAGTATACTTGTAAGTTTTCTTTAAGTGAACTTATAGTACTTAGCCAAATATACTTGTAAACTTTTCAGTATAAGCCAAGTACACTTAGACTTTTCTGTATACTTGTTGGTATACGCCAAGTATACTTAAGTATAATTTTGTTAAGTATATCTCTGATAAGTACATAAAAAGTAAACTGAAAGCATACTCTCTTATTTTAAGTTTAAAAGAAGTATACTTATAGCACACTTGAATAAACTTATTTTTTGTAAGGGCTACAGGAAACATATTTTTTAGGAAATCAATGTTTTTCCAAAGGCAAGGACTGAATGCATGTTTGTCCTTTAGATGGCGCCCTGAGATGGAGATTCTCACGGACCAGCTTGCTGTCAAAATATCTCATGGGAGTCAGGTCAAGAAAGCGCCGATCAAAACCACAAAGCCCCAGGAGTTCTCTCTCACCAAACCCAAACCTCGACCTCTGCCAATGCCTGAACTCATCCCACAGCAGGATAAAGCAAAACCAGTCAGCCTCATTTACAGTTATATGCAATATTCCCTCTTCAAACTGTGTGTGCTGTCTTATATAGTCTACAGACAAGACAGGTTATTAAGCTGTAGATTGTGTAGCGGCTGTGATGGACTCAAAGGGCTTTTGTTTTGTAGGTGCCAAATAGCACATACAGGGCTCCAAAGGAGATACAGATGATGGATGAGATCAAACAAAAGAACCATCAACAGACTGCGGTACAATATCTATAATAATATCTATTACAGCACATTAAAAACATAGAAAAGTTGTTTTTTTAAATGGTCTCTTTTTGGCATTTCATATTATTATAATCAGCACTTATACCAGCTTTACTGTACATGCCTCTGTAATGACATCCTATTTGTTTTTCGCCAAAGGAACTGCTCTATGAGGCAAACGTAAAACAGTTCAGATGTGTAAATCTACAGATGCCTGAACACACCAAGGTAGGAGCTATTGTCTGCGCTTTACATGGATATCCAAAGTAATAATATTATTGATTCATGTCCAAGCTTACTTATACTGTATACATAAAAACCAGATGGAAGGAGAAACATTCACTGCTGAGTGAGTAAGTTCACATTTCTGATCAACCCTCATTTGTTTTGCAGAGAGCGATGTCTCAGATTAAGGAGGACTTGGATTCACAACTCAAGTTTGATTCATGTCATTCCTCTGGACTTCCCTCCAGTAACAAGGTGAGATCTGATTATTTCACCTGCTTCTGTATGATAGTGATGGATAATAACTAATATCCTCTGGCATGTGCTTATTGTCCTGATTCTGTTAGACTACGAGCTGGCCCATCAAGCTCAACACAGCAGCCATCCTGAGAGGGGGGGCGCTATATGACCGTAAGGAGGAGGAGGAGCAGCAAAGGTACAGCACAGCATTTACTTTCTGTCTGTGTGTGATGACTGAATTGTCTTGTGAAGTTGTACATATGCAATCTGTTCTCTTGCCAAGAAGAGCTTGAACTTCTTAAATAAATAAAGATCAATAGATCAGAGGTTTTCAAAGTGGGAGGCCGCATTAGTTATTACATGAGTTACCAAAAAGAAGATCGGTGTAGCCTAAATGTGTGTGATTTGGTTAAAGAGATAGTAAACCTTTTATATGTGTTTGGTGTAGTCTGAAGTTATGTCAAACAGCAATATTGGGCTATCTTGGTTCAAATGTTGAGTGTCTATGGGATCAAATTACATAATCATGATCCCATAGACATCCAGGAATTGAGTGAAATTAAGCAGTGGTGGAAGAAGTACTCACATCTTGTACTTCAGTAAAAGTAACAATACCACATGTAGAAATACTCTGTTACAAGTAAAAGTCCTGCATTTAAAATCTTACTTAAGTAAAAGTACAATACTTAAAGTACCAAAAGTAGAAGTGCTCATTATGCAGAATAATATATATTATATTATTGTATTATAATTACTGATGCATTTAATGTGTTCATCACTTTAATGTTGCAGCTGGTAAAGATGGAGCTCATTTTAATTATTTTTTGATATTTTACTTATTATTTTTTTTTTTTTACTGATAATATTTTGCATATTTTACTGATATTTTTTGATATTTTACTGTTATTATTTTTTGATATTTTACAAATTTTTGTCTGACACTTTCCTAATATTTTTCTGCTCTTTTACTAATATGTTTTGGGATATTTTACTAATATTTTGGGGATATTTTACTAATATTTTTGGGATATTTTATTTGTTCAACGCCTTAATGTTGCAGCTGGTAAAGGTGGAGCTCATTTTAATTACTTTATATACTGCTGGGTAATTTACCCCGGGGATCAATAAAGTTTAATCTTTATTCTAATATTACAACATAATTTATTAGTTGATTATTGTATTAGTTGTATTATTGTCTGCAAAGTAACTAAAGTTATCAAATAACTTGTGGAGTAAAAAAGTGCAATATTTCCCTCTGAGATGTTGTAGAGTAGAAGTAGAAAGTAGCAGAACATGGGAATACTCAAGTAGGGTAGTACTTCAAAATTGTACTTAAGTACAGTACTTGGGTAAATGTACTTTTCAACACTGAAACTACAAGTAAGCAGGTAAACTAAATTATAAGGGGGTTGAGGGGGTGCCTTTCTCCAAACTTTGTGTGATGGCAGGCCCAAAGTCTCAGACTGTGAAAACCCCTGAGCTGGAATAAACAAGCCAAGAATCATTTCTTTGTGTTTACGCAGACTGCAGCGTCTGGTGGAGGGGGCACGTGAGCCCTCGTCTTTCCTCCAGTGGCAGAAGGAGATGCGTGAGAAGGACCTTCAGGAGGAACTGGCCAAGATTGAGCGCAGGCGTCTGGAGGCAGGCATCAATAATGAGGAGGCAGCCGTGGCCCGCATGCGCATAATGGAACGCAACCAGAAGACTGTTCAGCTGAAGAAAGAAGAGGTGGGTACAGATCCCTCGACGGCTGATAAGAAAAGGGATTCACAGAAGATTACACAGTGCGTTAAAGTGTGTAACAAGACGGGTAACTAGACAAAAGTATGTCTGTTCTCTACAAACACCTTTTAAATAAGTAATTTTAAAGGGATTCACAATTAGGCATGAATAACTTGTTTTTATGCCTCCACGGCCGGAAGCATTATGTTTTCAGGTTGTCCGTCCGTCTGTCCATTCATTTGAATGCGATATCTCAGGAACACCTCGAGGGAATTTCTTACAATTTGGCACAAATGTCCACTTGGACTCAAACTGATTAGATCTTGGTGGTCAGAGGTTAAAAATCAAGGTCACTGTGACCTCACAACCGTCCCATTCCCATGAAATCTCGGGAACGCCTTGTGCAAACTTCTTCAAATTTGAACCGATTAGAATCTGGTGGTCAAAGGTCAAAGGTCACTGTGACCTCACAAAACACGTTTTTGGCCATAACTCGAGAATTCATGCGCTAATTATGGTCATTTTACACAAATGTCTATAGGAATAGGATAAAATTGTGAAGTGATTCATTTTAGACATTTTAGACAGACATTGATGTGAACTTCAACTTCACTGTTTGGCGGAGGCGTACAAAAGCCAGGCGGTAATTCTAGTTTTATTTTTTATTTTGTTGTGTCTTGTAGACAGCTCAGCTGATGTGCAGATATGCTAAGAACAAGTTGCAGGAGGAAAAAGAAATGAGAGACTTGGTGCAACAAGTGGAAGAAGGACACAAGAACTCAAAGGCAGCTAAAGAGAAGTTACAGAAATTCAAGCAAAGTATAGGTATGACTCCTTGTTTGACATCACGTGTGATCACTTTTTCATGGTTTCCTTTTCATTTTTCATCAATTTCACGCAAATTCCACAGTGAAAGAAGACTCAGAGCAAAGACGAGAGCTCCTTCGTCACACACTGGAGGAAGCACAAGCAGAGCTCAGCAGAAAGTTGGAAATCATGCGCGAAACACACGCCATCGAATCGCTTCCTCACATTAGAGTCAGGAATTTTGACGACACAGAGGTGAGTGAAGGAAACGCATGGATGCCATCTAACGTTTGACATACTTTCACACATCTCTTGTGTCACGGTGAACCTGTTGTCCCATGTCAGACTGCAGGCCATAAGCTGCTGGGAGAGATGTCCCTGGTAGAGCTGAAGGTGAAGCTAGACTTCCTGAGGGAGGCGCAGCAAACAGACCAGCAGGAGAAACGGCAGCACATCCTGGAGGAGAAGCAGAACAAGAAGCAGCTGCTGTTGAAGAAACAGGAGAAAATACAAGAGCACCAAAGACTGAAGCAAATTAACAGCAAGAAGGTCAAAGCCTCTGTGCAGGCAGCAGTGTTATAAACACAGGGACACACAACAAAGTGAGTATGAAAGCCAAAACAAAGAGGAAGTGACTTCTCTCACTGAGTAAATTGTCCGTTTAATGTTGGGATTTTTCTTGCTTGAAGCAGTAATAATATTCATCTTTCTTTACAGCTAGAAAAGCCTGACAGGGAAAAGCTGAGAGGAATTGGATCTGAGCTTAGAGCGTCACATCCAGAAGGACACTCCTGATGTTGTTTCTCAGATAGAAACACTTGAGACATAAATATACGCAACATGCTCCACAGGCCTGTGAATGTCTCATTTTAGATCAGAAGGATCATTAGTTGCAAGAAATATGTGTGATGATTAGGTTTTCATCTTTTGTTATGTTGTTTTACGCATTTTGCATAAACATTGCTATAATATGTTGATTTATTTCCTCAATTATTATTATTATTACTTGTGGATTCCCTGGTTATCCAGTTTTGTTTATCTTGACTCGTACTATTTGTTAATTTAGGTTTGTTATGTCCAATAAATGTCACAAATGTCTCCCCAAAGTAAATTCCACCCAACTGCCTATGCGGCATGAAAAGGGAAGTGGACCTTCAACTTATGACTTATGAAGAAGATTTCCCTTCCCCAAAACAATGTTGGTGTTATTTTTGTGGCTTGTATGTTTTTGTAACAAGTTACTGTACAAAATGATTCATGACTCATGATTACTCATCATCAAGATCATGCACCAATATCATCCCCATGTGACAGCACACCTACATAACTTGTATTTTTACAGTGCTATATATGATCTAAATGCACAACACCAAGGAAATTTAAGGATAACAAAGAAAGAAAAAAGAAAGAACAACCCCCGAACATAATAACAATAACAATGAAAGACGGGGATTTAAAAATAAATAAATAGGTAAATAGATAAATTAAATTTTATAAATCTAAATGTAATAAAATTAAAAAACATATAATAAAAAATTAAAACAAAAATAACACAAATAATAATTTGCAAAAATACAAAAAATAAAAACAAATTTAATTATATAATAATAATGATAATAATAATAATTTTAAATGTCATTTTGTATATGAAAAATAAGAATATTATGGTCTTATTGATAATATTACTTACAAAACTATTTTAGGTATATAGGAATATAGGGATTTTTGTCATAGTAATAATATATTTGTATTATTAATAACTTTTTTCAACAAATGTATTATTATTAATATTATGTATTACCTATCTGTGTAGAATAAATAAAACCAATTTTCTATGTAATGGTTTACTAATAGATTTTAATCATTGGCATATAGAATATACCATATTTGATTTTAACCAATATTATATCCATCAAATGATATGGCTTAAAAGACTACCCTCCTTTTATATATTTTTAAAGATACTGATTTTAAAACTTATTTGAATACTATTGAAAACCTAAAATTATAAATTGGTAAAAACTATTATTATTTAGACATTTCAAATTTGCTCATTTTGATTAGCAGACCCTGATTGTTTTTTTATTATTATTATTATTTTTATTTTTATTATTATTATTTTCTTTTCCTTTCCCTACATCTATTTTTATTTTTATATTTTTATACTGTGAAATATATTTACCACAATTTTTATAATACAAAAATGTAACATGCACACTGTAACAACTGTATTGACCTTTAAAATGAACCTACCACACATAGAGAGGCAGTGGCGCCCCTGCTGGCTAGTCCGTGTAACAACAAGAGATATGCCTGAATCCGGCCCATTTTCCTCAGTTTTTCCCTGCAAAGCAAAATCACATGATGTGTATTTTGTCATATGACACACTGATGCAAGGACTGATCCCACTGACGGACGTCTTGTGTAAAAACAAAGGCAGCTCGGGCACTTGTCTGTGTGTCAGGGATGAGATGCTGTAGCCTGCTGACATAGTTTGGTGGTAGTACTTGTTAATATGTGGAGGATGGACTGCCGAGGAGCTCTGCCTGCGATATGCACCGCTTGTTTCATCGGTAAGTTACTCTCTTCTTCCACAATAGCTGCTGTAAACACACTAGGAAAGGCACTATAGGTCTATTATAGAGATATAATAGATGCTATACCACTTAAAACTGAAATGGCATAATATTAACCTTATTATAGATTTTTGTTGTGGAATAAACAAAGTATAAAACACTATACATGGAATAAAAAGGCATGCAGGGACAAAGTTGAATGTGAAAAGTGTGACAAATACTTTCTATAATATAAAAAGTTCATTAGTTGGGCAGTTTTAGCATTAAAATCTAACTTTCTTGAACACAAACTTCATAACAAACCAGAATGAATGTATTGACTTACTGTGTTTAAATGATCTTATGTTAAATTATGTTTTTGTTGTCAACTTTCAGGATAACAGCATTTCTTTCTGCCAGTTGAACAGAGATTTGTGTCTAAAAGTTTGAGAGAGAGAAATGTTGCCAACCCAGAGAAGCAGAGAAATCACATGACCCCTTTTCTGAATAATTGCATTTCATGAGGAGGATGGCTTGCATTCAAGAAAGCACTTAAGCACATGGCTAATGTGATTACTGCCACAATATGGGCTCTGTTTTGCTGATGTGCTTATACCTGTTGTCCTCACGTGCTCAGTGGTTAGATGAATTTGAACGGTATACTTCAGTTTTTGTGGAGTGATTTCACGACAAATAGTAGAAGGCATTTTCCTCTTTTATATAAGGACCACACCCACCTGCAATACTTCTTGTTTTTCATATCTTGGTTGTGTTACGGAAGCTGGATCCATGTTACAATGCATGTCTGTTTACTTAGACCATCACTACTGTAAATGACCTCTGAAACAGAAGAAGAAAACAGCTGAAAATTTACTTTGGTTATATGTATTTCTACATTTAAAGAGGACCTATTATGCTTTTGTGCTTTTCCCTTTACTTCAGTGTGTTATATTGTTTTATGTGCATGTAAAAGGTCTGCGAAGTTATAAAGTCCAAAGTCCACGTCAAAGGGAGTTACTCTCCTGAACTGCCTGAGACACCACGCTTGAAGTCCCGCCTTTTCTTCCGTAACGTGGTGATGTCACCAAGTAACACATTTGCATAACGGCTAGTTTGGCACCATATGCGCAGTTTGAACTTTAAGGTTGGGGGTTTAGAAAACAAAATGTAGAGGGAATGTAATGTATACAGCACAGAAAGGTACACCGTGTCCTAACTGGATGCGAGCAACGCAGCATTGCGCAGCAACGCCCTGTTTTTATTTATTCCTGTAGTTCGAAAGCGCAACAAAGACGAGGAATGGCTGATTTATGAAGTTGAAGTGAGGAGCTATCTGATGCGATATCTCCTCATTTCAGTACAACAACCTAAATAAGGTGACAGCTGGCTGGAGGGAGATGTCCACGAGATTGCCTGAAAGTTTACTCGCTGTTGGCTGTATTGTTTCTCATTTCCAGTAAATACCACGATATTAAACGTGTGTTTTCTGTTTAAAAAGCACAAATCTCAGAAGATAGCAAGTAGTACTCACCCATCTTTAACGTGGTTACGTCTCCTGTCTGATCTCGACCGCACAGCTGATAGGTATGTGGTTTGTTAACATGACGTGAAAGTGCATATTTAACGGTGTGTGGACAGAGAGTGTCCGATATTATTAGGCTATTAGTAAATAAAGAGCCCACATATCTATCTTCTTATCTTGTTGGTTGGTTCTGTCAATAAGAAGACACAACAAGGTCAATATTATTCATCATTACAATAAATTATTAGTTCTGTGGTACTATAAAAAATATAGATGCATTTCTGTGCCTGTGTTTTGCACGCCCTCAAACAAAGCTAGTTAGAGCGGAGCTGGAGCAGAGTCCGAAGAGTTTTTCTTGGGTTTTTCGAGAGTGCGGGGCAGGAGCTAAAACCAGTATGAGAAAAGTAAAGTGTTTTTTTAACATTAAAGCATGTACACATATTCTAGTAAAAAACCCACATACAAGTATGCACCTGAAAATAAGCATAATATATCCTCTTTAATGTGTGAAAATGTGAGCAGAAACAACAAAAAAAGAGTAAGAGACTGAACCAGTGAAACTTGGGAGGCGGAGATCCTAGTTATTACTTATTATATGGTTGCTAATGTATTTGTTACATTAAAAAACTATGTCTTTTAAAGCCACAACCATTGAGGACTAATATGAGGTTGCGTGAGTGATTTTGTAAATATGGAGAAATTATTGGTGGTGAAAATGTGAAAGGGGACCCCCCAATGCAAATAACCTTAGGCCCCTGTTAATCCTATTTAATATTTCCTCTTTTTTTGTTATTGCTTCCACTGTTGTATTAAACATTTGGGATTAGACAACATGCTCCAAAAAACACAAAGATTTGCATACTCTTTGCAGCTGCTGGTCATATCAATACTTATTTTTGCTCCTTTTATTTGAATTTTTCAAGTACTTTTTGTGCATTTTATGCCTTTATTAGACAGCTGACAGTAGATAGATGACACAAAATGAGGAGAGAGAGAGAAAGAGAGAGAGAGAGAGAGAGAGAGAGAGAGAGGGAGAGAGAGAGAGAGGGAACAACATGCATCAAAGGTCCAAAGCTGGATTTCAAACCAGGGACGTTGCAGCTCGTGATTAGGCCCTTAAACACCGAGGCTACCAGTACGACCCCAGGCAAATTGGATTGTTGAGTTTGCATTGCAGCTCTGTATCAATCAGTCCACTACCAGAGGTCAGACTGAAACATCCAGTGTCCTTCTCTTCCAGGCCTGGTGGTGAGCCAGACCACACTGACTCCTGCTGTGATGAACACCACTATCATTGAGAACGCGACCAGTCTGACTATGACTCCCGTGATTCTCAGCAGCACGACCCCGGGCTGCTTTGCATACAACACTTCTACTTGTGAGCCCTGTGCGCCGGGATCGCAGTACGACAACAGTGAGTCATCGACCATGTCATCTGACGTGAAGCCACCATTTTAAGATGACCTGTAAGATTTCTAACTACAAACTATATGCTTCTCTATCCCTCCGCAGACACCCTGCTGTGTGCGTGCTGCTCTGACCCCGGGCTGTGTCTGTTTCCTGGAGCCTGCCTGCCATGCACCAGAGGTTTCTATCAGCCACTAGCAGGACAGCAGCAGTGTCTGCCCTGCAAACAGGGCTTCTACACAAAGTAAGGACACAAATTGTGCTAACAAATTCTTTTACTTCTGATGGTATCAATTTCATGGTGTCAATTTTGTGTGTGTTTTACACTACTGCACAGTTTCACTGGAAGCCCATTATGTCACCCCTGCCCTCCTGGATCCTTCAACAACAACACCGGAAAAGACAGTTGCACAAGTTGTTCACCAGGTGTGTTTATTTAGGTGTAGACGAACATTCATAGTACTGTTGTAAATCAGTAACTAGTGATATGCATTCAGACAAAAACAGCAGTATGCTTGTCTTCTGAAATTAGATTACAAGCTTGCAAATTAATAGAAGATGTATGATTTCTAATTTACATGCAATGATCTTAACATAGTTTCATGTAATCTAAAACTTGAGAGAATCACGTGTGTTGAGTTATCTTCCGTCTGCTGCTTTCAGGTTCCTTTTCATCGCAGCAGAGCTCCACCTCGTGTGCACCATGTGCACAAGGAAGTTTTTGCAAGTAAGTTGCACTTGAATGTCACCGGCTTTCTGCTCCTTTCTTTTTGTTGTTTGTAACAGCAACCAGGAATCAGTGTGGAACGTTCATAACTACATCTGTGTTTGGAGAATTACTTATCTAACAACATCACATGATTTCATCCCATGGTTCTGTTTGGAAGCACAGAGGCAACCACACACACACACACACACACACACACACACACACACAAGACCAGTTACACAGTCGCTGCTTTGATTAATCAGCAGAAGGTATGAACATGTGTAAGGCATGTATGATCGTGTCCCAGCACATATGAACTGGACTTGGACATGTAAAATGGTAGATTCAGGAGCTAGATGACCATTATCAATCCCTAGATAAGGGCTAATGTTTGCGAGGTCTCCTGGCGTGTTCTCAGTCTGTCTTTTGGGCTCTATTCCCAGACTACCTCCACAGGGAGACATTTTTGAGGCGTCTTGATCAAAGCAAAGGAGGATGAGTGAAAGGACAGCAGTTTCTCAGAGCTCCTTCCACATAATATCTGAGCCCATACACCCTGTAAAGGAGACTGATTTAGGCATCTAGTAACTGGGACTTCATTCAAAGCTCATGACCATATAGGCGAGGGTTGGAATGAAGATCCATTGGTAGACCAAGACCTTTACGTTTAGGCTCAGCTCTTCAGTTGTGGAAGAAGTACCTTAATTTAAGTAAAACTAGTAATACCACATTGTAGAAATACTTTGCTACAAGTAAAAGTCCTGCGTTCAAAATCTTAATTGAGTAAAAGTACAAAATATTACAATCAAAAGTACTCATTATGCAGAATGGCCCATTTCATAATAATATATATTATATTACTGGATTATAATTATTAATGCATTACTTTATACATCACATTAATATTGCAGTTGGTCATGGTGTGGTAAATTTTAAATACCTTACTGCTGGGCAGCTTAATTTACAATGATAAATCATAATTCATTAGTTGATTCAGATTATTAGTACAAAATATAAATCTATAAAATAACTAAAACTGTCAGATAAATGTAGTGCAGTAAAAATTACAATATTCACCTCTGAAATGTAGTGGAGTAGAATTATAAAGTAGTAGAAAATGGAAATACTCAAAGTACAAATACCTCAAAATTGTACTTAAAGCAGCAGTGGGTAGAAATGGAGCAACTATGATTAAAAAAAGTTATTTTTATAAAACGGTCACGATATCCTGACAGTAGTGCTTGAGACAGGTAATCTGAAGAAAATCATGTGCCTCTGCGTCCTCCGGTGCTCCTAATGGCATCTGAAAGATTTCACAGACCGGAGGAAAACAACCAATCAGAGCCGAGCTGGAGCCTTGCCGTCTCTGAGCAGCTGTCAATCACTGGCGAACTCCGATCAAACGGTCAAACTAGGCAGCGCTGATCAAATATGAATCAATATTCTGTTACTGTAATGTCTATTTCTCACCTCAAATGTTTTCAGAAACATCTTGTAGTGTAGCTGTAAAATGAGAAAGTTTGTGACCTGGCAGCCATGTTGAGATCAGTTGAGGAAATACCAAGCACCGCCCACCAGCCGGAGCACAGCCAATAGGAACGCTCTCTCTCTGAAATGACCTGTGATTGGCCATGGTCTCCCGTCACAGGCTAGATTTTTTAATGCCTGGAAACAGAGCCAAGAGGAGGTGCAGAAGTCTAGTTTTCTCTCAGAACACTTGAATTACAATATGTTGAAAGGTTATTATGGATTTTTTGCCCAATGATGCCAAAAACATTCTGCCGACTGCAGGTTTAATCTCTAATCATTTCTTATACAGTATGTTTGTTAGCACTATGAAACCAACCAAGCTGCAACAACAGTTCTAAACTAAATCAGCTTTAACATTTCTCAAAAATGCCTCTAAGTTATTTGTGGCAGTCGTGAAAACAGTCACAAGCAAGTGTCTCTCTCTCTCTTACAGCTCCATTGGTTGTAGCCAGTGCCAGATGTGTCCTGGAGGAACAGAAGCCCTACAGACTGCCGCTACAGTCTGCACACCATGTCGGCCAGGTGATTCACATTATAACATGAAGCTACAGGCCGCAAATAGTAATGCTTATGAGTACTGTGGCTCAAGATAGAAAAGGGGAAACATGAATCTCCATCCAGGTGATATGTGGTTTTGAACAGGCATGCACAAGGCTCCCCATCAGGCCATGTGTCAGATCTGCGGCAGTGGCTTCTTCCAGATCCACTGGGGCCAGGAGAGCTGCGATGTGTGCCCAGAGGATCACTACTGCCCTGTGAGTACTGCACCCTCTGGCTAACCAGAGGACATGAACCTGTGAACATGAACATCTCGCATATGTTTGTTGACAGAGCATGTTGTTCTCTCAGAGTCCAGACGTGAACCCCATCCTGTGTCCCAACGATGCGTTTTGTCCAGAGGGCAGCTTGTCTCCAGGCTACTGCATGGAGACTTTCTTCCGCAAAGAAGGGGAAACTTGTGAGCTGGCTCCTGTCACTATTGCTCTTTTAGTTATTGGAGGAGGGGGTAAGTATGTAACGCCTAACTGTCCAGTATGTTTTCCTCATGTTTCAGAACTTCTTTTGAAATGCATCTTTACTTAACACCATGTTAAAGGCAATGGATTACGGCTATGATGCTTTTAAAACTGATTGCCTTTAAAGTTGACATGCTTCAAGCTGCAATGTCCCACATTGTGTAATCTGATTACACACAAAACAAGTGCTTTAAGTATTAATAGCCGGTGTTTGATATAGTAATGGTTCATAGCTCCCTTTGGATAACGTTAGGCACACATATTTTCTGTAGCTTAAAGGGACAGAGCTTGTTTTTTCAGATGAAACAAACTGAACATGCAGTGGAACTTGAGAAAACGCTGAGGAGCTTTCCACTCTTGACTTAGCAATGACCGGTTAAAAAGGACTATAAAATTATTATTACTCTTCTGTACAGACTGAATTGTTTTCTTGTAACTATATAAATGCAAATTAACCTTGTTTATTCAAACATCAGTCCACTCAGCAATGAAATAGAAAAGTTTTATCGTTGACATTTTCTTTTTCTTGTATTGTAATTTATTTGTTTATTACTGTACATATTTAAAGGGGACCTATAATGCTTTTGTACTTTTTCTTTTTGGTATGTTATATGGTTTTTTGTGCATGTAAAAGGTCTGCAAAGTTACAAAGTCCACGCCAAAGGGAGTTACTCTCCCCCACAGAAACACTGCTCCGGAACTGCCTGAAGTCCTGCCTTTTCTTCCGTAACATGGTGATGTCACCAAGTAACACATTGCATAATACCTGCCTAGCGGCTAGTTTGGCACGCCCTTAAACAAAGCTAGTTAGAGCAGAGCTGGAGTGGAGTCCGAAGAGTTTGGTTTGGCTGACCAATCACAACAGAGTTGGCCAGCTGACCAATCGAAGCGGACTGGGCTTTTCAAAATACAAGTATGCACCTGAAAATGAGCATAATAGGTCCTCTTTAAATTGACAATATGCATTTCTTACTGCAGATTTCATATATCAACTAAGTATTGTTCTGGACATGTAGTTTATGCCCATGATATTTGACTCTTTAATTTTCAGAGAGACTTTTTATCCAATAACTGTTACCGAAACAGTAACACTTAACTTTTTTTCCCCTTTTACGCTGCGACCACTTCATGCACAAACAGGACATAAATAAAATGAAATAAGAATCATGCTCACAGATCAATACACTTTTGTGTATGTGTAATACTGTAGATGGACATTTCCTGTCACATCCTCAGGTGTTTTTCCTCTCCCTTTCCTCAGTGGCCCTGCTCTTCATCATTTTAATGGTCCTACGTCGCCGGAGAGACACTGATGGAGAGCTGTCTGTAGCCCGAGCTCCATTATTACGCAAAGAGCGACCTCAAGGTCGATTCTATGGGATCCCCTGTGATGCAGAACCTGTATATGCTGGATGGTGAACCAAAGGACCTCTGCCGAGCCTTCCTAAGTGCTTAGTAGGACAATACCAACTGAAGTCTTATCTCCATATGGGTCCCAACTAAAGACAAACGGACTGATGGAGGAAGACTGATGGTAAAACACTGGACTGGTGCCTTGAGAGTACTTTGACAATCCACCAGCTTTTTTTTTAATGCGGTACATTTGAATATATTATTGAGAAACAGAAGTTTCTTGTAGTTTGACACTGTTACAGTTGTTCCACTCAGAGACAAACACACTCCTTTTGTAAACTAGATTATTGGATTATGAGAGGTATGCTGGAACGCTGGAAACGAGATGCGTGACTCGACTTGGTGGGAACCTCTCTCTCTTATGAAAAGCACTTTTTTTTACAGAGGTAATTGATTTACTTTGCACTTACGTGTTGGTAGACTTGTGGATGCCTCTATTATCTCGTGTAGTTTCACAGTTACAGAGAAGTGTAAACTGTGGTTGGTTTGTTCCTTGTGTTTATAATGCATTACAGCGCATCGTGTTGTCTGTAGTTTCATTGATACCTTTGCTTCATGTTTTTCATCTGCTTTTTTAAGGTTATTATTTGTATGTTTTAAAGTAAAATAAATAAAAATGATTAAATTGAGCCTCATTTCTTATTCTTTTCTACTTATTTGAATTTTATTGTAAACTTAAAAAATATATATGTGAAAAAAATATGAACATTTTAAGTTTTTATTTCCCTCAATCGTTCTTGGATGCCACGTTGTTACTGTGCATGTCAGATTGTATATCACATTTGTTGACCAAACTCTTTAATGGGACACTATTAAACTAATTAATCCCATATAGGTGACAGAGGGCAAGCATGAATATCATAACCAGTACAGCTTTTCTGGCATCTTAAAAAAAGAATAAAAAAATCACTACTAATGTTTTAAGTCCAGTTTGCCCCATCATGTCCCACACATCTTGACATCTTTGACCTCTTAAAACCCTCACTGATTTTTCTTCTTTTTTTAATAATCATCCCAATACAAGTATTACTTGAAGTGGCCAAAACACATGGAAATTGTAAAAACTTACAAAGCCTCTATAATTTCTTTTATTTCGTTAATGTTTGTGTTACTTTTGCTGCAGATCCATTTTTTCTATAATATGCATTTTTAATATCTTTCTGGATTAAATGGCCTTTTTCTTTTTCTATAAACTGTAATTACTGACTGTTTGTCTGTCTGTTTTCTAACATGCTAAAGCAGGATTTAGAGGTTTACTGCACACCATAGGCCTTTGTTACAGCAGACATTTTGACATGTCATAGCAGGAAAGGCACACGTGTAAAAACATTATAGTGACTGTATTCAATTTCCAGATCCAGGGCCACTGAACTCTCAAAGGGAATAACGTTAATGTTATTAGCTGCTATGACAAGTGAAACATATCTATTCAGTGGATACTGCAAGGTTTACCAGACAAAAGAAAAGAGAGAAGTCCCTGTGGCTTGGTCACACAGCACTGAACAATTCTTTCCACATTATGTAAACATCCAACAGCAGACTGTGACAAATGGCACATCTCTAGATCAGATAAACATGTTTACACAGTGTGACAACCATGGAGCAGAAAGACAGATACAGCTGAGAGCCGAACACACGACTGTGAGTTGAAAGTAATAACATGCACAGAAAGTTGATGCTGGAGTACATAACAGACTTTCTGGAGGCTTAAAACGAGCCTCCACAAGGATTTTAGGATTATCTGTGTTAATATATTTGTTATCAGGATTTTTATTTCTATTCCAGATGGAAGAGATCCTTTACTTAAGTAAAAATACCCTTACAAAAAAGAAGTATACTTCAAATTTATTTTATGAAGTAAACTTTAGTATAGTTCAAGTTTAATCCCAAGTATACTTTATGTAACAAATATACTAATATCAATGTACTAGTAGTATACTTATAAGTGTACTACTTGAATACTTCTTGGGACTAAATTGGCCCAAATTTATAGAAGTATACTTTAAATGTAAAAGTAGTAAACTTATAGTATACTGTTAGGTTACTAGTTACAGTATATACTTATAGCCCACTTTTTAGTTTACGAAACTACACTTTAAAGTATACTCTCCGTAAACTACTTGTTTAATAGTTGTTACTGCAAGTAAACTTATAGTTCTTATCCAAATATACTTTTCTGTAAACTTTTCAGTATAAGCCGAGTATACTTGGACTTTTCTGTATATTTGTTGGTATAAACCAAGTATACTTAAGCATAATTTTGTTAAGTGTATCTCTGATAAGTACATAAAATGTAAACTGAAAGCATACTCTTCTATTTCAAGTTTTTAAAGACGTATACTAATAGCACACTTGAATAAACTTGTTTTTTTGTAAAGGTAGCAATGCTACAATGTAGAAATACTCCATTACAATTTAAATAAATCCTGCATCCACAGTTGACTCTAATAAAAGTACAGTAGCAGTAGAAGTATATGCAGCAAAATACTTTGTTAGTTTAAAAAGTAAAAGTACTGATCCAAATGGTCTATTATTGTATATATTTTATTAGTGGATTGTTATTATTGATGCATTAACATGTAAGGAGCATTTCAATGTTGCAGCTGGTCGAGGTGGAAATAATCTGCTGTTGGGTAGTTTAATATAGGCCTAAACAATAAATCATGTTCTATAAGCTCTTGTGTAAAATCTGTCGGCTGTCAAATAAATGTAGTGTGGTTAAAAAGTACAATAATTCCCTCTGAAATTTGAACCATTAGAATAATAATTTAGCAAAAAAAAAAAGAGGAAATATTCCTATATTTAGGATATTTTTGGTAGATATTTTTAACATACGCACGGAAACTTATTTAAATCTAATTCTCAAATTCATTCACATAATACTAGACAGGTTAATCATCTTCACCTGCCTTTTTACAAAACAAAACATGGCCAGTACTCCCTCAGATAACGTGGTGTACAAATATGGAACACCAAAATACGTGTTATCAAGAGCTCGTTATCCTTAGAACATTTTAAAAGGAAATTATCATCACATTTAATTCATGATGTTTAATTATCTTTTGATATGTTTAGATATATTTTATTTTCTTCTGTACTGTTTTTTGTATGTATTTCATTGTTTTTATTGGATTGTTTTCCACTGATTGGTTAGGTTTTTCTGCACATTTTGTGTACTTTTTGTTGTTGTTTAACTTTTGTTGTATTTTTAAAATTATGTTAG
Organism: Hozukius guyotensis; assembly: GCA_916700995.1. NCBI lineage: Eukaryota > Metazoa > Chordata > Actinopteri > Perciformes > Sebastidae > Hozukius > Hozukius guyotensis. The sequence continues at coordinate 27,560 of CAKALU010059120.1, read as the reverse complement.
TTTAGATCTTTCTTCCTTTTTTGTTATTTTTTTTTTTTTTTCTCCTGGGGTTTGGGAGAGGTCCTTTGTATAAGCCTGTGGCTTCTTGACCTCTCCTGACACATTTTCTTTTTTTTTTTCATTGAGTGGATTTTGTGCAGTTTTATATATGTATTATATATATTTATATATATAAATCTCGTTGTATTTAATACAATGACAATAAAGCTTTCTATCATCTTTCTATCTTCTATCTATCATGTGCAAATAAATAAATACAAAATAAATAAATAAATATGTTTAGATATATTTTCTTTTTTTCTGTACTGTTTTTTGTATGTATTTCATTGTTTTTAATGGATTGTTTTCCACTGTTTGGTTAGGTTTTTCTGCACATTTTATGTACTTATTGTTGTTGTTTAACTTTTGTTGTATTTTTTAAATTACGCTATGTTTATTATTATTTATTATTATTATGTTTTTTTTTCATTGACTGGATTTTGTGCAGTTTTTATACATGTGCAAATAAATAAAATAAATAAATAAATAAAATAAATAAATATAGGCCTAAAACAATAAATCATGTTCTATATAAGCTCATGTTTAAAAAAAAATAATTTAAGTGGCTGTCAAATAAATGTAGTGTGGTTAAAAAGTACAATAATTCCCTCTGAAATTTGGCCCATTAGAATAATACATTAGCAAAAAAAAAAGAGGAAATATTCCTATATTTTGGATATTAATTTTTTGGTGGATATTTTTAACATGTCTGTCCAGTAACAGTTGCTAGGTGGCGGTGACGCACAGTGTCCTAGTAACGCTGGATGCGACAACATTGAAGTTTGTCCAAACAAGACTCCGTACTTCCGTCAGTAGAAAACATGGCGGCCGCTCTGGCGAGGAGGGTGTCCGGTTTGTACCTTAATATTTAACCTTTCATACTTATCTATTTCACTCTCTTCATATCGTAAATGTTTAGTGTTTTATCCGTCTTTAATGCACCGAACTGTGGGAACAATTGTGCGCAGGAGTAGTTTGTTATCATAGATAGTATGTGAAGTTGTTTCTCATGTTGTCTTCATGTTGTCCTTGTGTCTGTCAGGGCTGCTGCTGAGGCCGCTGTCGGTCTCTCTGGTTGCCAGGACACCACATCTCTGTAAGCTCTCCAGCCTCCTCCAGCCTCCAGCTCTCTACAGCTCTGCTGCAGCCGCTCTCCGAGCTCCTCAGCCGGCTGCAGTGTGTCAGACACCCCGGTACAACCTCCTACAACGGTAAACACTCCTGCTGACATTCACACTACTGTCAAGTGTATATTAATAGCAATAGCTACTGTAACCACTTCTCAGTAAGATGAATATCAACATATATGTCTCCATTTTAAACTCATCTTGAATAACATTATATTTACACTATAGTATGTTAATACCCTTTGCTGGGGCTGTTATGTATTGGTTTGAGCCTTTGTTCTATTTAAAGGAAATCTCAATACTACAACACATATTTTATTTTATTTTATACTGTGTTTGTGTGCTTTTTGTGGCAACAAAGTCAGGGTTGGTATTACAGTCTGTGGAGGTGCAGCCAAACATCTTTAACTACTTTATTGTAATGATTGAATATCCAAAACCACAAACAAAATGCTGTTCTCCACATTTGTATCTGGTGCAGCGAGAAATCTCAGAGAGGGATATATCAAAACTAGGCTTCGAAGCTTCGACCGTTGCCATGGTATTCAACCTCCAAATTACTATTCGATATGTATATAATATATAATATATATAATATATAATATATATATTATATATTATATATTCTATGATATATATATATGTATATATTATATACATATATATATATATATTATACATTATATATATATATAATAAAGTAAATCACAAAATAGGCAATGAAATAAGGAATAATCCCACAACATTATTCATTATTCATATTCAACATTAAATTATTATTAGTTATTCTCAGACGGATATCACTGTTTGTTTTGTGTAGAGGTGCGTGCGTCTACAGTAGTGCGTTCAGTAGTGTCCCTGGCACTGAAACGGAGGAGATGGAGACAGACAGAAGAACATGCCAGCCTGCCGCACTGCTCCACAAACCTTCGAATAACTTTGCATATTTCTCACCGAAGCTTCCAAGCCCCAAAAAATGGTATTCATGAGATACCTATCCCTAATATCACCCCTTTTTATCAAAGACTTACATTTAAGAGGTATTAATTTCTTAATCAAAACCAAATTAAACTAATACTTATTTGTGTTAAGTGATAAAATATTGTTCTATATTTTGAGTGAATTGAACCTTCTTTATTTAACAAGTGTTGTGACCTTTCTCTGCTCTGCTTCTGTGTGTTGTTGCAGGGTATCGGCACTTATTCCAAGTGTGACTCAACAACCAAGCAGAAGTCTGACGTATGTCAGTCTGAAGAAGGGGAAGAGGAAGAGTGTAAAATCCGTGACAGACCGGTTCATGAGGCTGCATTGTGACCTTTGGATCAGACGAAAGGTACTCGATGAGTCTTTTACTGTGAACTGCCAAAATCACTGATTTTTCTTTTCACCTTTGTACCTGCTGACCACAGAGGTACTTTTTGTCATATCTCACAGGTGCTTTATACTATCATTCAAATTGTTCATGACTTTGTCAATCAATTTGTTCCTTATCACTTCATATCATTTTGTGTTTCTTTTTTAATTTGTGCTTAAATAATAATTTTAGATACCAATGTAGTCCAAAGCACCCAATTGTAGCCAATACACTTTTAATAGATAAAATGTTTTCCATGGGTCCTAATTTAATGTATCACACACTATCAGGGGGGTAGGGACAGTCATTTTGATTTTGTCATTTAACTTTCCTAAATCAATCTTTTTTTTTTTCTTCAAATTACATTAATTACATGACTTATAATGTTTTGAGAAGAAATAAGTTAACATTTTGCTATGATAGTTGTTTCTTACAGTAGTTTATGTAGTCTTTGTATGTCAAATATGTTGGTAGGATGAGGGTTAAAGACAGTGTTTCCAATCTGACTTCTTTTTTTCGGGTGTAAACAGGCTGGATACAAGAAGAAACTGTGGAAGAAGAAACCTGCCAGAAGAAAGCGCCTGAGGGAGCTTGTATTCTGTAACAAAACACAGAGCAAGCTTTTCGATAAAATGACAACCTCTTTTTGGAAAAGGAGGAACTGGTTTGTTAATGATCCATACCTGAAGTACCACGATCGGGTCAACCTCAAACTGTAGTTTGCTGATTCATGTAGTGACATCTTGTTTTCTGTATTAATGTTATATACGTAATAAAATCATATATCTTAAATGATCCTTTTCTTTGACATGCTGTTTTAAGATAACAAGACAAAAAAGATTAACACACAGTCAAAGTTTTGCTTCATATTTAATGGCTGTAAATCGATTTAAACAGAAATATTTAACCTAGTAGAACGATAAATTGATAGTCACGAACCGTCATGTCACCACTTCACTTCTTTTTGTTTTATATTTCACAATCAAGTTGAAATTTAAGTAATTTGACATTCTGGCCTGCCAGAACAAAAATTCTTAGGATAACTTAAGTGGTTTCTCCTCATGGATAAATTCAAAGTGGCTAATTTATTAGTAAATAAGACGTTATTCATATATATGTGTATAGCCAACATGTATGTATAGTCGTAACATTTCATATTCTTTCTACAAAGCAACCAAAAATGACCCAAAATAAGTCATTGTTTACCAGCAAGGCATCCGAACAAAATCATTTAAGAAATCAATTTTCATACAAACTAATAGTTTATCAGTCTACGCACAAGTATACAAATCTGCTACTTAGCAATGTGTTTTTTTTCTCCGTTTTACTTTGCATGAATTTTAATAGAAGGAAATCACCTCCAGCACTAACACTGATACCACTAACGTTGAAACACAATCTGATTTTTTTCACCATTTATCCATTAAAAGGACATTTCATGTGCATAACAAGTGTATCTACAACATCAGAGTGAATGACGTGTAAACAGAACAGTTGTACCTGAGAAGCTTTTGTTTCAAACTTCAAACCACCCTAAATGATACAGATACGATGATGAAAATTATAAATCTACCCAACAACAACAAACACAGTGATATGTTGTGTAAAATGTTGCTATGATTCAGGCTCAGTGAATTAAGTACAAGATGAAAACATACAGTGTATCACCATGCAATATTAACTTAAATGTAAGTTTGTAAACCTGCGGACCAATAAAGTCACTGAATGAAGTCCTAAAAAATAAGCAAGAAGAAGGTAAGATCGTTGGGTTTAGTGTTGCTCAGTTAACAGCAGAGCACTACACAGTGATTTCAAACATGGAAACAGAACCATGTGTATAAACGGTAAATATTTACCCATGTTATAATCTATTTCTGCTACAGCTGAAAGTGACATATTCCTAATTGGCCTTAAATTGCAAATTAAATCTGTCAATTAAATGACAAAAGTGACCAGTAGATTGTCAAAAACAGTCTGCTCCACTGAGGAAACCTCTTGTAGTACTGACTTTATTTATCTGTGATGCTATTACTTGTTACACAAGTAATTATTTCTTTATCACAGAAGAAATAAGCAATAATGATAAAGTTTTTGTGATAATATTCAGCTACTAATCTGTCATGATTATTGTTTTATGTCATTTTTGGCCATTTCAGAGTATTGAGGGCAGTAATTTTATATTCTAAACATAGTGCAAAATGATTGTTTAATGAGAACATAGTTGTGTTAGAAATACTTATATCATGTGTGGAGACATTTTTGATTTTTATGTCTTTCTTTAAGGCTTTAATCGAGAGGTAAATAACAGAATATAGTCTGCCACTGCTGTCTCATTTTTCATTACCACCAAGGTTAGGTTGTCTCATCTCAGAAAAAAAGGTTTTTGGGTGATTTCTGAATACTTTAATGTGATAATTAATCAGTGCAGAATTCAGCTGAATGGGGTCAAAATCTTGGCTTTTAACACATTCTCTGAGAGTGACCGTGTCACTCTCAATGCCTGCTTTATTATTCAGTGACAGTACATTCTGTTAATTGAACAGCGTACTAATGACTGGGAAGACACACATGCAATTGCCTACCCAAACCTGATATATAAAAACAATCAAATCAGAAAGATGAAGTACACACCAACTGTACATAAATACACATTCAATAACCTACAAACTCAAAATGTCTATCAGCATGGAGCCCATTCATTCATTTGTTCTATCTCAGTGTCACAAACCTCAATGTTTTTAAATCATGAGCCATATACTATATATATAGAGGGGTCATCATAGGTCACTTTGGTAATACCTTATTCCAAAGCAAGGCTGCTTCAGTCATGTAGCTTTTGGCCATTCAGTATTTTCACTTCTTGCAGCAAAGGCAGCTGGAGTAGTCTTTAGGACAGTTTCACATGGCTTCATTGTTCGAAGAAAGAGCACTCCTGGATCTTGTGAGAGGCCTTAAGACTCTAAGAGGAGGCTAGAAGGGAGGACAGATGAGGATAGAGAGGGGGAGTTTAGTTAGATAACAGCTACAACGAGTTGTACAGTATTCAAAGGATATGGCTGGCGTTATTTTGTATTTTTCTTATTGTCAACAAATCCCAAGGTAAGACCAAAACTAACAATGTGTTAGTTTGTCTCTCAAGACTTTCATACCTCCGTACCCTGTCTGTGAATGAACTGTCTCAGTCTAAAGCCCATTGGTTTCTACCATAGACCGTATATAAAGACGGATGACATGACAGCTCCCCAAAAGTGAAGCTAAAACATCTGGATCGCTCCCTGGTGGGTGGCTGCAGTATAGGTCATACAGCCCACCCCCTCCATGTTAGCGTGTGGGACATGGGCCAAACTAAAAAGTAAAAGTACACGTCAAATAAGATGGTTTCTGTCATTTTAGGTAGTTCTTATCACGCTGATGTCTGTTCAAATGTTAATTTTTCTGTTAAGTTTGGTTTTAATTAGTTATTTGATGCTGTAAAAAAAGGTGGTGAGGCGTCATGATTGGCAGCTGTGAGTCTCTCTCGCTGACAAGCTTCGGCCGTGCTCGGCTTGCGATTGGTTCGGGCGGGTGGGTGAGCGGGACCTTGATACCCCCCATCACTACTGCACAGACTCTGGCTCCAAATGACGTCAAAATCTCAAGAACAGCTCCCGTATCCGGGGTTATTTTGGCTCAAAATCTGCACAGTGGGAGGAAGTGGAGACGAGTCGTCCATCTTTATATACAGTCTATGGTTCCTACTGAAGACATACATCTTCAAAAGCAGGTCATAAGTATTTAGTTTTGTTTTAATCATCACATACGTGGAATTTTACCTCTGCGTTTAACCCATCCTAAGCATTTTTAGGAGCAGTGATCTGCTGTAAAGCGCCTGGTGAGCAACTTGGGATTCAGTGTCTCGCTCAAGGACACTTCGACATGGGATCGAACTGCCAACCTTGTGATTAAAGGACGACCCGCTTTATCCCCCCGGAGCCACAGCCGCCCCGTTTTTGAAAAGGAGTCAATAGCTGGGCACTATTTTTTGGAAACATTGCTAAATCAGGAGTGAATAGTGTATTTGTTTGGTCCTCTACTGAGCAGCAGAACGCTGTATGTGGGACTGCCTTAAATAAACTACAGTGTCCATGTGCATTGTGATGTAGGAACATGTCACCCGGTGCAACAGAGTGGCTCATTGATGTGTTTTTAGTAGTTTTTGGACATCAAGATGTTCTATGGCACAGAGGAATAAGCGATATCGGGCTTCGGCTACACAGACAATACTTATTCATAGGATCAATTCATTGTTTTTCAAGGGATTTGTTGACTATAAGAATAATGTAGAATACTGCTGGCAGTATCCTTAAAATGGTGCTGCTTCATTTAGCATCACCATGCCAAACAAACTGATATTAGATGTTGAAATGTATTAATGAACACCCATTCAATCCAGGGGCTGATTATGCAGAGTCATTTCCATGAACATCACATCAAACGTAGAAGTTATTATCAGGGCTGAAATACACTGGAAGGCAACTCGTGTCAATATGTCAACCATGTTTTCCCATGCCACATTTCCAAACAAAGTGAGCAACTGCAATCATGCAAGAGCAAGATCACACATTATTCATTTGAACTAAACAATAATTCCACTAACTCAATACACGGTTCAGCTTCATCAGTGCAGAAATCCTACTGCAGAAGTACTGAACCATGATGATTCATTTAGCTACACAGCAGCGGCAGAAATGAGTGAATCGGTGAGTAAATCGGTGAGTAAATCACCACTCTCAAGGGGCAGTTAGAGTCAGGCAGCAGCTGAGCAGCCATGTTGATGAGGCAGTCTACCTCAGGAGCCTTCCTCTTAGACAGCCTGAGCTGCGGAGAGCATGATGCCGCCCGCACCCCTTTCCCCACCTCCTCAGGCTGCTCCGGAGCTGGAGGAGAGGGAGGTGGAGAGGGAGTGGAGGACTGGGGTGTCAGTGAGGGCGTGATAGACTCGGACTCAGAAGGTGAAATGGTCTGGGACAGCAACTCCTTGGAGTCATATTGGTCCAACCGCAACACCTCAAACTCAGTCATGTCAAAATCCTCTCCTGTAGCGTGAAAAAAGGTTGGTGGAAGGGATGAATAACATGTAAATCCTGTGACTATTGAATTGAAAGCAAAATCCTTTTTGTGTGATTGCTGTGGAGTGGATTTTGGTCAGCTGGGATTATGAAACATCATAACGCATTATCATTCTGCAGACCACAGAGCAGAGACTAAATAGGAAGTTATGATACGCTGAGGCCAATTTGTTGCAGCACAAACATGCCTAACAAGCCTGCTCTATTTTTAGTATCTTTATGTTGTGTATAATTGACAATATTGTTAAAATGGAGTTTTTAAAATGTCACAATAGTTTTAAAAGGACATTTTTTGTGATATTACATATTTTTCATATTGTCAACAAATCCCTTGAAAAGACCAAAACCAACAGTGAATTGATCCTTATAGCTTATCCTCTGTGTGATAGACCTCTATTGTTCCTTCATTACAATGAACATGGGAACTGTAGTTTATTTTCAGTCAATCCTACATTCACCATCCTGCTGCTATAAATACTCACTTAAGCACCAAATGTATATTAACACTACTGAAAATAGTCCCCAACAAATACACTGTTCATTCCTGTTTTAACAAGAACACTACATTCTCCAGCTGTTTTCGGGAACTACTGAGCATTTTTTCAAATGAAATATATTTGTGACTTGTTTTCAGTGGGAACCAATGGGCTGAGAGCCACAGACTGGGTGTGGAAGTCAGGAAGTATTTAGAGACGGACTAAAACATAGTTCTGGTCAGTTAATGGGATTTGTTGACAATAACAAAATACATATTATAACCAGACTTATCCTTTAAATTATGGAGAATCCATAATTGAGCGTACTCATAAAATGACAGCAGCTATGTTAATAATATCCTCTGATATTAACAGAAGTCAATTTAGTCACTCACTTACTTACATAACATTATTATTATTATTACTAATATTTTGACAGTTTGTTTGGTTGTTTTTTCTTGCTTTTTTATTTTATTTTACTATTATTTTTCTTCTTTTTCTTTTATTTGTATTTATTCTTCTATTCTTTCCCCTCACATAGTATATTGCTTTTGGATTTATGATTGCGTTGTGGCATGCGCTCTGTCTTGGTCAATGATATAGTGTGATGGGAGGTATTTTGTATCTTGGAGAACAAAGTGCATGTATTGGTTAGCTGAGTCAATAAATAAAAAGTAAAACAAGATATTAACAGAAATAATCTCAATTCCTTGTTTGATAAAAAGGTCAGTTGTGCCTCAACTGTGCAGATATTTCAGCCCAGTGTAAACAATTAAATCTACAAAGGAATAATTATCAGCTGAAATCCCCCCAGCTACATGTGAGTTTTATCACAGGGTGGTTAGCCTGGCAGCGCTGCAAGGTCTGACCTGCTCCAAACAGGAAGGCAGGACTGAAGTTAGGGGCCCACTCAGGAAAACAGAGGTCCTGAACAATATCTGTCAGCTTAAACAAGCTTGAACAGGAAGACAGAAATCTACAAGATAATCTGTTCTACACAAACGAACCAGGCACTGCTATTGCATTAAAATGGCACCATTATGGCTAATATTCTCAACACTACAACAGAGTTTTTAATATGCCTCTATTAGCTTGTACATTTCTGTGCTGGTCAGAGTAATGTCTGCTCACCTTTGTTGCAGCTCTCCGACTTGCTGCGCATCATAGTCCTGGTCCTATGCTGCTGTGCTGCTGCAGGCTGCGTAGCACCAGGGCCGGTGTTAACGGGGTCAGACTGATAGGAAGACAGATCCTGCATGCTGAAACTCCTCAGTCTGTCTGACAGGACCCCTTGGCTCTAGAACAGGTAACACCACATATTCAGTTTAGTGTCAGCAGCCATATGTGACAGCTAGAGCATCGATCATCTTTAGGGATGACAATCGGCTACTTCAAAAACAAACACTCATAAACCTACTTTATTATGTGAGTAGCAAACAACATGACAGGCATGGACGGATTATGAGACAATGGACCTCTGTGCACAGGCATGTAAAGGGCCCCTACTCCTCCTACATACAGTAAGAACCACAGATTCAAAGAGACATCTTTTTGGTAACTTTACATCCCTTTGTAGATGTTTGCATCTCTTCATGGTTGTTTTGTGTTTCTTTCTGGTTATTTTGTGTCTCGTTTTGGTTGTTTTTTGTCTCTTTCTGGTTATTTTGTGTCTCTTTTTGGTTGTTTTGTGTCTCTTTTGGTTGTTTGGGGTCCCTTTGTGGTTGTTTTGCATCTTGGTAGTCATTTTGTATCTCTTTTTGGTCATTTCACATCTCTGTGGTAGTTTTGTGTCTCTTTTTAGTTGTTTTGCAGCATTGTAGTCGTTTTGTGTCTCTTTTTGGTCATTTCACGTCTCTGTGGTAGTTTTGTGTGTCTTTTGTGACTTCCCACAAAGAAATGTTAGCAGTAACTTCAAACAGAGGCCCTGGCCCAGGGGCCCCCTAACCTGTTGGGCCCCCGGGCCTGTGCCCAGTAGGCCCGTTCAGTAATCCGTCCATGATGCTACTGTACCCCCAGGTCAATACAAAACAAATACCCACAGTCTGCATTACCTTTGTCGCAGCCATGACTGCAGCTGTGGCGGCAACATTCAGCCCTTTTCTCCCAAAATGCACCAGTGTGTCATAGCTTTTGTCCTTCGCTTGGCAGATATACTCATCAATGTCCTGAAACAAGGACAAAAAAAAAAATCACATGAACATTGTGTCTCTATTATTATGTCACGCCTTATTTTATGCGCTGTGTTGACAGATGTTTCTTATATTGCTCGATTACTAATCTTCACCAACTCACTAATGTGTTTCCTGCCTGAGACAGAGAGGAAAAAGGAAAGGAGAAAGGGAGGAACACCATGATACTTCCTCTCTCCTGTCCCGCAAACACATCTTTAACAGCTAAAGTGGAAAAGTGAATTGGCACAAAGGCACTTTTGTTCTCTAGACAGCTGTGAAGCTCAAATTCTATTACTTACAAAACCACGCAGACAAACTTAAACTGAATATTTTCACCTAAGCCTTTTCTTGAACTACATCAGCGGAAGGAAAGAAAGGTACAACAAAAGACGGGGTTTCACCTTTTCTTTTGAGGAAAGCGTGGGATGAACAAACTTCCTGTATAGCACACTGGAGCCTTTAGTGTAAGGGGACAGCAGCCACACCACGAAGGCAATCTTCAGTTCATAGTAGAAAGGAATCCTGCAATGAAGACACAAAATGATGGAGCCACTGATACAACAAAGCATAATAACACACATGCTTTACATCTCTGTGACAAAATATGGTACGTGATATAAAAACAGTTATTAAATTGATTAACATTAAATATCTGAAGTCACTTACCAACATAGAAACATATCTGTAAACACTTCCACAGCAGTGAATAGGGCAAATATTATCCAGTACATCATCCATTTCACCTAAAAATGTAACACAACAGTGAAAGACAGTTAAAGGGCTAGTGTGTAACATGTCAGAAGATCTATTAGCAGAAATGGAATATAATATTAATAACTATGTTTTCATTAATGTATAATCACCTGAAACTAAGAATCGTTGTGTTTTCGTTAGCTTAGGGAGCGGGTTGCTAAATTACGAATCCTGCTATAGCTAAGGCATGGCCCGCCCTACACTGCCTCTGATTGGCTAGTACTCGCTGCCTTCATTGGTTGAGTTGGTTAGGTTTAGGCATGAGGAGTGAGATCGGTTAGGGTTACGGTAAGAATATCATGGTAAGCCAATCAGAGGCAGAGGAAGGCTAGTCAGAGGAAGAATAGGGCAGATCATGCCTTCGCTATAGTAGGATTCGTAATATCGCTAGCGTATCCTCTTCACGGAGTCCGCCATGTTGCACTGCCATGTTTCTACAGTAGCCCAGAACGGACAAACCAAACTCTGGCTTTAGAGAAAGCCTTTCATGTTCTTTCATTACCTGAAGGCCACCGTAGTTCTCCGACACGCTTGTGAAACTGAGGTAACGTGAGCCGCAGAGTGCAAAACTGTGGTACCGCCGTTGCTCCTAAAGTAGTGTTATTATGGTAAAGATGGCCTCTGAGAGAGGCGTTATCACGGTTTTGCACTCAGCGGCTCACGTTACCACAGTCTTGAAAAGGGAGGAGTGAGCGGACGGGTATTCAGTTGGTTGCAATCTGCAACCACACCACTAGATGTCGCCAAATCCTAAACACTGTCCCTTTAAAGTAGCTACACACAACACCTTGTAGAGTCATATCTAGGAGGACAACACTGCCTGATATCCTCTCGTAACCAAAAATACAAATGATATACTCACGTATTCTTTCACATCTTTCGACTTCACAGCTTTATAAGATGAGTATGCAGGATATAGTGTGCCGAACACAAGTCTAGAAGACAGAAAATGTGCCAGAAACAAAACATTTAACACTGCAGTGAAACAGATATTTCAAATGTGCACGAAAAACATGTCAAATCAAGACATATGTAGATGTAATAAATCATGATTATGGACAATTATTGCAGAGATTTCAAATTGGGCTCTTGAAAAAAACCTGGGTTAAAATGTCAAATGTTTTTCTTTGCATTAAAAGTATCTGGAAATATGTTTTTGACAGTTGTCAGATGAGACCAAGGTTCACTTCCAGAAAGAATCAACCATGCAAAGTTAGCTCTTCAGGTGCTAAACTTACAGCCATGAGGTAAAATTAGCTTCCATGTGGTTTCTTCCTTTTCTTTACATTTCTATTTGTGTGTAGACACCTGTGCTCCTGGGTGTCCCCTCAGAGACAGGACCCTGCTGAAGTGCTATACAGTCAGTCAGGCAACAGCTGTGAGAGTGTGACCTGATCAAATTACTGACCCACATCATGTTGCAGCTCTCCAGCCTGACTGTGCTCTCTAACAGAGTTAACAAACACAAGGACACTAAAAATAAACAGGTCATCTGTAGTAGGAAACCTTTCTGTTGGAGATTGGACTTTATAAAAAATGACCCACATAACCTGCAGGTTGTGATCAGCCAGGGCTGAGACAGCTCCATCTATGTAACCAGAGCTCCTAATCTAAATTTAATTGCCTCACTATTTTGAGGCCTGCTGTTGGTATAGGGTCTGGGTATAGCCTACACTGGCTGCAAAGCTGCTGATTCATACTTTGTGCAGGTAAAAATAACCACAACTTAAATGTCATCCTATTGTAGAATCATTCAGATGTATATATACAAATATATATAAGGGAATAAATCAGGATGCATGTCTTATTACATGAATAACTCTCGCATTGTAACCTGAGAAGGCTGACCCATCCCTTTGTTTTTTTTCTTCCCAATATGGGACATCAACAGCTCCTGTTGTTCAGTCACCTCACTGACATTTAGCTTTTCTGCCAGTGAAAGACGCCTTTGATTTCTGGATCTGACTCATATCACCATCTCATGGCTGATAATAAGATTATTCAGCCAATCACGTCACCTCTTTGTCTGTATAATAAAATGATAAACACAAAGAGTGCCACAAATACAGGAGGTCTATATACAGGCCTATAGCTCAGCATTCCTGCTGCTGAAAAGTACAATCCTGAGGTATTTACACTGTTTTTTTCAGGCAACAAATAATAATAAACGGACGTCTGCTGTCCTTCACACACTGACGTCTGATTCTGATTAAAATATCAGACAATTTGCGGGGGCATGTGAAGCGCACCGCTCCTGCACCGACTATATGAGCGCCTCAAACGCCCGCAATAATCGGGAACAGCATGTTATTATTAACCTATACTCTATGACAGAGCATATGGACAGAAATAAATAATAAAAAATGACTTACACCACAAGTCTAGAGATGATCCAGGAGACCATTGCGCTGGAAAAGGCGACAAGACGCGCTGTCTGTCTGCTGGGAGGAGTTTCCTCCAGATGACAGGCAGCAACGTGATGCAGGATAAACACACTACAACTCTTATCCATAGATGGCAGTGTTGCATTGCACAGATAGCATGGATACTCAGCAATGTCTGCTGGGTAAAGATGAGGCTGCCTGGCTAAAAGTGATATGATTGTAGGCTACACTGTAAACAATTGCTGTTAATTTACAGCAGGATTTCAACAGTATTAACCTGTTATTGCTAAAAACAGTGCTTTTCTGTTAATACAGAAGAAAACCTGTTAAATTACGCTCATAGGCCGTTTTTTAACTGAACTATAATGCAATCTTAAAAAACAGCACTTTACTGCTGATCAACTGTCTAAAGTATCATCAGTAACAGTTTCATGCAGTATTTCTTTAATTCTGGGACCTGATCTGCACATGTGAGGCTTGTACATTGTACATGATTGTAAAATCAGTGAATTAGCTCTGTTCTTCACTCACATGTTGTTCTGGTTTGCATTCTGTGCTTGTAGCCAGCTATAGAGAGACATTTTGGGAAAAGTGTCAACAAGTCTATTATAGCCTTTTTCCTAACAAGTGCCTTTAATTGTATTTAGTGTGACTATTCCTATGTCTGTAACCTGCTAAGTCTATTCATCTAGGCAAAAAATAATGTTTATTAAAATGCATGTAAAAAATAAATAGTGCATTAAAATAAATCAGCAAGATAATGTAAAATAAAGGTGAAAAACAGCTATACAATGTATCTTTAAACAGTAAATTAACTGTAAAATACTGTGAAATTAATAAAATAAAACAGTATTTTTCATTAATAGTACAAAGCTGTAAATTTCAGCGACAGTATAATAATGTTAATTTTACAGTAACATAAAGGCAACCCTGCTGCCAGTTCTTTACTGTTATTTTACTGGGAAATTCTTAACAGTGTACTTGATCGGCCCCTGTTGACACCCATCGGTCTACAGGACAGATAATAATGCACACAGTGCACTTTCATAGACTAAGCTACTGGAGTTACCCTGCACTATACTCATTTTTAACAGTCTCTATTGCACTATATTCACTTTTTTAATAGTCGTGTATCAGTTTCATTCAGTTTTAACAGTTTTCTTCATCTCCTTGTATTTTTATATCTGGTATATTTTTTTGTACTTTGTACTACTAACTTTTTGACTGCCTTTTTACTAACATGTTTTGCACTATGGAACTGTGATGCTGGAAACTTGAATTTCCCTCGGGATCAATAAAGTTACTATCTATCTATCTATCTATCTATCTATCTATCTGAGTGTGTACCCTGGAGGCCCCCCAAGATCCCATTAAGCACTTTGCACCAGAAGACATAGCAGCCTTATTATTTGCCTATAGAGATCCAGAAACTCAGTTTTACCCAAATTCTTATTAAACTATATATTTAGAAATATGCACCATGTGGTTTTAGGGGTGAAACTAAAAAGTTATGTCACTTATTTGCTAGATTCATCATTTTGTCTTCGGTAAATTCATTTATACAGCGTCTTTCTAGTCTTCGGACCACTCAAAGAGCTTTACACTACATGTCAGCATTCACCCATTCACACACACACATTCATACACTGATGGCAGAGGCTGCCATACAACCTGCCAATCAGGATCTAATCTAAATACTCATTGACACACCGATGGCAGTCTTCGGGAGCAATTTAGGGTTCAGTTTCTTACTCAAGGATACTTCAATCATAAATCAATCTCCTCCAGTCACATGATGAAGTGTCCTTGGGCGAGACACTTCAACATGTGTCTTGGAATGCAAACCACTCAACCTCTGAGCCACCACCGCCCCTATAAAATGAAAAACTATAAAATAGTGAAAAATGTCTATCACAACTCCCTAAAACCCAAGTGACGTCTTCAGATTGAGTGTTTTGTTGGACCAACAGTCTAACAGCACATAATATTAAAGGTCTTATTGACAACAAGTTTATGTAGATGAATATTCTTTTTTTTTAAATAATACATCTACAGAGCCTTTAGAAAGGTGCCGAATAAAGTATGGCTTTTCCTGAAAAAAAAGATTATGATTGTGAATTAATCATTTTAAAAACTTTGGTGGGTCCGAAATGAATATTTTGTTTATCTCTGTGGAAGATATCTGACGTTTGGTTCCCACTTCTAACAAGGCTTATGAGCCAATAGTATAATAATGTTGGTATCACGTGATATCTCTGGGTCGTCAGTGTGGAAAAAAACAGATAACTGGCTGAAATTGGCAGTAAGTAAGTAAATGTAATGGAACGGGGGAAGGAAAATGCGCCATCTAGTGGCTGAATGTTATCAATAGCACCTTTAACCTTTAACAGCGAATCCTCACAATGGAGAAGCTTGAATCGAAGAGTATAGGTTGTTGTTTTAACTGATTATCAAATTAGTTGCCCATTCATTTAACATCTATGAATCAACAAATTGTTTCAGCTCTACATGTCATACTATAATAATACAGCTCTTAAAAAAAGATGTGCATGAAATCTCTCGACCTCTGGGAACACCTGCTCCATTAGAGCCACAGTATACCTTTGCTTTGTCCAGCCTCTGGCCTACATACTGAAGCCAGAGAACAAAATACAACAAAAGCTGCTGAGGGAGTGCTGTAGCTGGTAGAAATCTAATCCTTTTGTCCAGTTTGAAGCCAAGGAATGGCTTCAAAACAAGGTTGCCTGAAATGCACCACCAAAAAGCTTTAGGTTTCTTGCCCTTCTTTAAAAAACAGACTCTATGTATCAGTGTACTGTAATTCTACTCCCATCGTCAGGCAGGTTAAATATAAAAAGGGCAGGAATTAATTATTTGACATAGTTTCTGAGTCATGCCTCCAGCACCTAATAATTGGCAGACTGCAATCCCAGAACAGCAGAACGATGAAAAGCAGCACTCAGTCATTTAACTCTTTCCTGTTCAGTTTGTTTTCAGAACCGCTGAGCAAGCTGTTTTATCTGCAGGACAGGTGTTTGTGTCAACTGAATTAGATTTTCCGTGCAGTACCGTTTCCGACCTGTTGAGTGGGCTGTTGCAAGCCAGCAGGTTCAGATTTCCCAAAAGTTTATTTCTGATTAGATTAAACCAAGCGTTTAGTGTTTGTTGTGAGGTTGAAGGGTTAAATGTATAGTAAGTTATTACTACAGGTGTAATACAGTCTACTTATTGGCAACCTTCTTTCTTAAAAGTTTATTTCCTTATTTTTTTTCCCCCATGACATACAAAAATTATACGCACAATACTTCCACAATACATAGGTTCTGCACTAACCAACCTTTCCATTTCCTCTGCATCTTCCTGCTGAGAAGGAACTCAATTGTGATACAAAGTCAAACATTTAACGAGCTGAATGTTAATGCAAATAAAAATTGATTAGGATAGTATGTGTGCATTTTTTCTGACGAGTGCACTTAACATGTATGACCACATATAGAATAGATACATTTTGACTGTACAGAAATGAACTATCAAAAGGAGAAATCCACCCAACCGTATCTAGTGTTTCAGATAATGTAGGCTAGTTACCAGTAAACAGAACAGCTGTTGCTTACAAAATGTATCCGACCAGATTAGAACAACTGCCGAATAGTGATCTAGGGAGTGATTTATGTGCAGGGTGGATATATATTCGCTTGTTTGGATCATAAACACCCAAGTACCTCCACCACCAGTCCATAACTTAGGACAGAATAATATGATGACGCACTGTAGGCACAGCAGGCTTTTCATACTTACATTATATACACTTTCTTAAACCTTCTGTTTGACTTTGGATAATAAAGACTTACCTAGGGTTACCCCCGATAATAAGAGACAAAAAGCAAAAACATTTTTTCTTCTGGTTGAGTAGCCACACGTTCTATATAAAAAAAACTTTTTAAAGACATTAACTGTCGTAGCACAAAGCCAACCCCAAATGATTATGTGAAATCATAAGTATAATATGAAGCAGAGAGGATGCTCAGCACTGTAAGCCCAGCACCAGAATTGTCCTTTTTGGAGGGAGCAGTCTGACTTTGACAGAAGAGTGGCAGTTCACCTTAGCTCCTCAGAGCTTCCAATCTCGACTGCATCGCTTCCATGTCTTCCTCTGACTCATCCTCTGAAGCTGCAGCGGCCGCAGCCGGCTGTATTACAGGCAGGGCGTCTGTGACTTTGCTTGGCGCTTTGCCAAGAGCACCTAACAAAGAAAACAGAGTCATGAAACAGAGCATTCAATATAACTAATTTGTGGTGCAATAGTGTGCTCCAGGGATGACGTATTTTTGTAGGCCAACCAGGAAGTTAGCATCGCCCCGGTTTCCTCGACAAAAAGCCAATGGGGGTTTTCTATTGGGTTTTTTGATTATTGCAGAAAATAAACTCTGTGGCAAACACACGTTTATGATACATACATGTTTTGTTCAGCAAGATAATCTTCACAAATGAACACCACTTTTATGATTTTTTTAAGTGCAAATAGGATGACCAGAAGTAAAAAGCTAATGTTGCGCTATAAACAAACTACACCATGGTCGCATGAGCACGAGTATAAACACAACGAGGCTGTAAAGGCGGACGAGTCGGCATGATGACGTTTAGTGGTCTCATTTAGCCACTTGTTAGCAACCGCCAAATTCACGAATGGGGCATTTATTGATGTATTTTATATCGTCGAACAAAATTTTTAAATCTCTTCAGCTTGTGTTAACCACAGACCTTATTTCAGGCATCTAACTAAAAACATATTAAAAAAACCATTGACTTCCAGACGAGGGAACTGGAAGTGCTAAAATGCTAACTCATTTCCAGGTTTTAGGACTCATTCCTGCAGCACTCTATTTAAACTGTGGTTCAGACTTAAATTCTTTGAAAATCTAGACACTAAAAACCTTATAGCAAAACAAGAATGCAACAATGTATTGTGATGATTTAGTTGAACAAATATCGTCACCTGCTGTGATCTCAAAGAGGATCTTGTCGACCTCTGCCTCTGCTTCTTCCTCCATTTCCTCTCCATCTTCCATGCTCTCAAATGTGTCTTCCAGCATTTCCTCAATTATGCCAGCCTGAAAGATGAATATGTGATTGTGTACATGATGCCATGGTTTAGCAAATGTTAAAAGAAGTAATGGTAAATGGTGATGGGAGTTAGCTGCATTCTTCCATTTCTTGTAGTAACTTGATCGTAAGTAAATTTTATCTTTTTATGTTGGACGCTGCTGCTGACCTTCATCATCTCCTTTGATAGATCCCTCATGGTGGCCTGGATCTCTGGGATTTTGACTAGGTTCTGCATCGCTTTCATCACTTCTGTGCTCTTCTGCAGGGCCCCGGCTACACGCAGCACAGCTAGAAACGCACAAAATACATTCCCTTCACTGACAGCGCAGAGCAGAACATTAAGCTCTCCAGCAAACTGTTCACCTGATGACTGTCATTTTATCTAAAGTTCTTTACAGTCTAATAACCCAGCTGCTGTGCTCCTAAACTCACCTAGCTGATTCTTCATGCTGAGCAGCACAGAGTTCATGTGGGCTTTGGAAGCGTAAAGTTTTGAGATAGCTCGTTTTGAATGAATCATCTCCTTTGCGAGAATCACACACACATCCTTCTCGCCCCTTTTGGCAGCATCTTTGATGGATCTTTTAACTTTGTCTTCTTCCTTTTTAATATCTGAAACAAAAGGGCAGGCCATTTCATAAAACACAAAAAGTAATATAACTTAAATAATTAGGTCATTGCATGTAGTGGGTAATGAAAATCTACAACACAAATAGCCATCTTACGGAGTCATTGCCTCTAGTGTAAAGTCATTTATACTAATAATAATAAGTCAAAGAGATAAGTCAGTAGTTGTCAGTTCAAATCAATGTGTTTTAAGCAAAGTGTCTCTATTTTGTTATGTGATTATCTCTTCCATTTGTTTTCAAATAGTTAGAAATCACAGACTAATCATGAAACTACATTATAAATGTATAAATTGGACAGACATCTTATAAGAAAAAATATATACTTTTTTTTTTACAGTTACAGTTAAATGGTAGTGTCAAATGCTGATGGTATCTTACCTCGAATTTGTCTGTCAATCGCTCTCATTTCCTTCCTGATTCTTTGAGTCCACTCATTGACCTGAAATTATACATTGTTATTACAAACTGCACTGATCTTGCTTTAACATTTACATATTTTTTTAGTTTCTTTTTTTTTATATAATATGTTTATTGGGTTTTCTTATTTTCACAAACATAATAAGAATAAGAATAATAAAAAAAACAAAAAAACAAAACAAACAAACACTGGTACAGCTCAGATCAAAAAATGTATATAGGAGGTCATAGGAAATAGTCCATAGTGCAGGGAAGTAACAGGTTAAATGAGTTCATGTTCAAGAGACCCCTTGTGAGATAATGGAGGAGAGATCAGGTCCAATATAATTCAGATAGGGCTGCCAGATACTGTGAAACTGATCTACTGTGGCATGTAGAATATTTGTAAGATATTCCAAAGGGACCATCTCAAATATGACTTTACGCCAGCCTTGAACAGAGGGTTTCTTATCACTAATCGACTGTAGTGATATACTTTTTCTAGCAGCAAATGTAAGAATGTTATATAACCTTTTGTTGGCTGCAGTAGTTTATATTTGTACTTGGGATTCCTAAAATCAAAGACATTGGATTCATTTCTAAATCCTTATTAAATATCTTTTCCATTTCACATAATATTTCAGACCAGTACTTCTGTTTGTTTTTTTTACAGTTTCTAATGCCAACTTCAACGTAGCGTTACGTGTTGTATTAGAATAAAACAATGTACAACTTTTTAAGTCTAGAATTGACTTTAAAACTCTACTGCTTGTTTACGAATCACTAAAGCGGGTAGGTCCAAATTACCTCTCAGATATGCTTCAGCAGTACACACCTACTAGACCTCTAAGGTCACTGGGAAAAAAACATGGTGAGGCTGCTTTTAGCTGCTTTTAGCTGCTTTTAGCTGCTCAACTGTGGAACAAACTTCCAGATGAGATCAAAGATGCACCAACAGTGGCCACTTTCAGATCTAGACTCAAGACCAAACTGTTCTCAGACGCTTTTCTTAATTGATCAAATGCTGCACTTTACTGTCTTTTGATTGATTTTATTATCCTTTTAATTTTTTCTTTTAACTTATACTTTTATATTCTTTTATTCGTTTTTATCTTACGAACTTTGTGCTCTTATATCTTGCCTTTATATATGTAAAGCACTTTGAATTGCCTTTGTGTATGAAATGTGCTATATAAATAAAGCTGCCTTGCCTTTTAACAGCTAAACTGTAACAGATCACGCTGAAGTGAACACAATCAGGTTTGTTTACATTGCAGCGACTGACAGCAGACAGCAGTGTTAGCTTGTATGCTAACTAGCTATGTCTCAGGACAGAAACCATAATAAGACTGTTAATGATCAGTTAATGAGGCATACAAACAAACATTAAACATTAAACACAGTACAAATAGTGTGAGTTGACGCCAGATACTATTACAGTGACTGTTGTTTAGTTATTAAACTAGACTAATGTGAGTAGTTTAGTTGTTAGTAGAAGTATCAACAGATTGAACTGAGCGGAGTTAAACTGACAGCTAGCTAACGTTAGCATGGTTAGCATAAAGGCGCTGTCGTTGTTTTCTTTACTCCGGACTAAACTCTCAAAGACAGTCCTGGTGTTCAGCAGTCAGTACTCACCATGTCCTTTGGTAGTTTATCTTGTGTTCTGCCGAACAGCCCCATTGCGACTAACTGAGTTTAAATGCCGAGCTAACTCCACCTGACTAACACTAGCTAGCTAGCTCAGCTTGTTGGACCAGCACTTCCTGTTCTCGCTCAAGGCCTATGGAAAGGAGGTTAGATCACGCGTCATGTCGTCAGAGGGGTATTGCGCATGAGCAGCAAAATCTGGCCGCAGCTTGAGTTACACTGCGCATGCGTTGTACCCTAATCAACAAGACCCGTGTCCTAGCCTCCTTCTATAGGCCTTGTTCTCGCTCAGGTCAGTCGGGCTCGGTACGAACATGAAGGAACATTCAGTCCATCTGTTTCCTCATCAAGGAAACAAGGACAAGTGTTTAAGTGAAGATGAAATCGAACCAGACACACAGCCAATAAAATTGTGTTTATGGTAAGCCATTTTAACATGTAAAAGGATTTCACATAAAAAGATATCCATGGTGCATTTATGGAGCAGTCAAAACTTTACTTAAAGATATCTATAATATTTTTTTTGACTAGAATTAAAATGACTAATGGTCACTAATCTTCCCTGGGTCTATACCAGGGGTCAGCAACCTGAGGCTATGGAGCCACATGCGGCTCTTTAGCCCCTCTCCCGTGGCTCCCTGTGGATTTTTAAAAATGAAAATAAATAACTGTTTTTTGTTTACATTTTAATTTTTATTTATCATTGTTGTAGGTCTATGGTACGACGGTACGACGGAGTATTAGGGCCACATTGAGGGAAAAAAATAAATCTGAGATTTTGAGAATAAAGTCATAATATTACGAGAATAAAGTCATAGGTTTACGAGAAAAAAAGTCATAATATTATGAAAATAAAGTCAGAATATTATAAAGTAGAAATTTTATGTTATTTTCTTTTTTTCTCGTTAAATTATGACTTTATTTTCGTAATATTACAACTTTTTGTTCTCGTAAAGTTACGACTTTATTCTCATAATACTACGACTTTTTTCTCGTAAAGTTATGACTTTATTCTCGTAATATTACGACTTCTTTTCTCGTAAAGCTATGACTTTATTCTCGTTATATTACGACTTTTTTCACGTAAACCTATGACTTTATTCTCTTAATATTACGACTTTTTTTCGTAAAGTTATGACTTTATTCTCGTAATGTTACAACTTTTTTCTCGTAATATTATGACTTTATTCTGGAAATCTCAGATGTTTTTTCCGTCAATGTGACCCTAATACTCCGTAGTACATTTGCACTTTGGCCCTCACTGCATTAGACTTATATACTATATACTTAGACTACAAACTGTGTTACCTTAATCACAATGATCAAATGTTTTACGGCTCCAGACAGATTTTTTATTTTTTTTTGCCTAAAATGGCTCTTTTGATAGTAAAGGTTGCTGACCCCTGGGTCTATACAGATTCAAAGATAGGCTACCTTTAATTCAGCACATTTAAAGATATCATAATTAGTTGAGTTAGTTAGTTAGATTAGTTTATATATTATTTATTATACAGGTACAGTGAGGTCAGCCATCAAGATTCAAGATGTTTATTCTCACGCTGGTTATACAGGTACAATCGTGTGCAATGCTTTTTGCTGGGAAGCTCCATTAAAATAATAAGTTATATTACAATTGTAAAAGGAAATACTTTGTACAAGGGCATATTAAGAACATATACAGGCATATTAAGAACATATACATTAAGAACATATACAGTATATACAGTTTAAGATATATTTTTGTGTGAGAAGGTGTCGTATGAATTATCTATTTAAAAGTCTGATGGCCTGGGGGAAAAAACTGTTCCTCAGAAATGGTGACCTCATGCGTTGCTGGCTCTCTGCGGTCACAGATTTAGGTGGTCACAGATTTCGATGTAACACTGACATGGGAGTTTATTTCCCTGTCCGACAGCTCTTGCTTTCAATCTGTTTGCCACCCCTTGCAAGCTACAGATATTAATTACATATCTGTTACGCTAATTTCATAGATATAACTGTAATGTGCACACATCAATCCTGAAGCACGTGAGATTTGGACGGATATCCATGGTGCATTTATGGCCAGTCAAAACTTTACTTAAAGATATCTATAATTTTTTTTGACTAGTCAGAATTAAAATTACTAATGGTCACTAATCTTCCCTGGGTCTATACAGATTCAAAGATAGGCTACCTTTAATTCAGCACATTTAAAGATATCATAATTAGTTGAGTTAGTTAGTTAGATTAGTTTCTAGTTTATATATTATTTATGATACAGGTACAGTGGGGTCACATTTTCTGACAACAGCCGCCAGAAATGGTGACCTCATTCCACATGTAGAAATGGATGCATAAATGCGTATATATCACTTTACATGTAAACCTATAACATTTTTATGCGGAATTAAAATACATATTTACAGAGTAAGTTATGTGTTTTTGCAAATCGCCCTGTATTTTTGTGGATGTGACTTTACACAACACAAAAACAAAATACGTTTGTGGGTAGTGAAATATTTGCATATCATGGTACATATTTGTGAATTGTCTTCTGTGGATTACAACTATTTTCTACAGATCCGCTGCGGTACCAATCGGACAAAATTCTGTAAACAAAAAGGAGGAAAGTTACAAATGTCATGTGGCCCATAAATCCACAGGAAGCGATCTGCAAATGCGCAAATATCATTCCACGTGTAGAAAAAGATGCACAAATGCGTAAATATCACTTTACATGTAAACCTTAAAATACGTATTTACAGAGTAAGCTTATTTGCAAATCGCCATTTATTTTTGTGGATGTGACTTTACACAACACAAATACAAAAATACATGTTTGTGGATAGTGAAATATTTGCAGATCATGGTACACATTTGTGGAATGTCTTCTGTGGATTACAACTAATAAAGTCTAATAAAAACTTCCATAATTTCATAGTTATAACTGTATGTATGTGCACACATCAATCCTGAAGCACGTGAGATTTGGAAGGGAGAAACTCAATCTGACATCTTAAATTGAGGGCAAACAAACACGTCCATAATAAAGCCTCTACTGCTTGTGACGTATTCCACGGTCCTCCTTTCCAGGGGATTCTAGACTTTTCCGTTATCGATTGGTGTTCGGACCAATCACATGAGGGCACTGGGTGTGACGCAGCCAATCACAGCCGTGTGGGGGCGGGGCTTAGAGAGAATCCGTCGGTCAGAGCCGCTGGGTGATGAGAGGGCCGCCTCGGAGAGAGAGGGAGAATCCGGTCTGGACATCATCATTGCTTCCCTGGGATTACTCCGAATGAGTTTGCTATAAACAGCTTGACTTACATAACAGCTAGTAATTCAGTTAGTTACTCCCTCAGCTAGATTTCTTGTAGATTTTCCAGAGCAGAGGATATAGCCCTCCATTGTATGTATATAGGAGGATAATATTCTAAGAGGTGAATTGTAAGAGCGCTCATTATGTCAGTGGTAGGGATTGATGTGGGTTACCAGAACTGTTACATCGCTGTGGCCAGGAGCGGAGGCATTGAAACCATTGCCAACGAGTACAGTGACAGATGCACACCGTGAGTATAAATATTGACAGTCATCATCATCACCGTGAAAATGAGTGTTGGTTACGCAGTGTGTTTGCGACTGGAGAGGCGCACTGGCTGAGAGGTGATGGTACATGTAGCAGGAGTGGTGGTGGTGGTGGCTGTGATGAGGCCTCTAGCTACTGGTTTATTCACCGTCACAGCAGGTTAACGTAGGTCAAAATGTCGCTTTCTGCAGCGACCCTTAGAAATAGACAGTTGACATGTCTCCTAATAACCACCATGGTGCTGCAGTGCATCAAAGTTGACTGTAACTTACAGAAGACAGGATGTTATTTAGATTACATAGCATGTTAATATGTTAGTATACTGTAAGCTGTAAAGGAAAATAAATAGGTATTGATATGACAATATAGCCTACAAGGACCAGCCCAGAAATGAAAGGGAATTAAGGGTGTATCATAATAGTGATTGTTATTTATAGAGGATATAATGAATTAACTAATCATTTGCATGTGGGTTTCTAACTCTGGAGTACATTTGCTGTAGCATCTTGCAAACAGGGATGTGATATTATTTAGATTACATAGCATGTTAATATGTTAGTAGTATACTGTAAGCTGTAAAGGAAAAATAAATAGGTATTGATATGACAATATAGCCTACAAGGACCAGCCCAGAAATGACAGGGAATTAAGGGTGCATCATAATAGTGATTGTTATTTATAGAGGATATAATAAATTAACTAATCATTTGCATGAGGGTTTCTAACTCTGAGGGACATACTGGAGTACATTTGCTGCAGCATATTGCAAACAGGGATGTGCAGCTGGGGGAAGGAGAATGAGCAATGCACCTTTAAGTGAGATATTTTTGTGGCGAAGGTGAAACTAGAGGGAGTGACTTGTCACTGCCAGCCAGTGTGAAATGGATCCCCAAACCTTGTATGACTAGAGGCATTCATCTCTGTCAGTTTGGCTGCTAAAAGAATGAAGAGTTTGGGAGGTGATGTGTTTTTTTTTGGACAGGGTGAGCTAACTCTTTGAAGGTGAACTGTTCTGACTCACTGCCCTAGTTTGTGGTTCTTCCTCAGACTCCCTTGTGAAATTCCCTTAATCGAAATCTGCCTCTCAGCACTCGACATTTGACTCTGTCTGCAGCAGTCAGTCAATTACAGTTCTGCCACATCTTTTAACGGGATTATTTCTGTTGTAGCCTACCTGATGATTTGCTGATGTCTTTGTCTTCCATCAAGGGCTTGTGTATCTTTGGCCTCCAAAAACCGCATGATTGGAAATGCAGCCAAAAGTCAAGTAAGATCCTTCATTGCAGTTTCTGTAATAAAAGCAACATTACACACTGAAATGATGACATAAATTGCCACTGTTGTCTTTTTGATTATGAGTTTATAATCTCCACATTTTACAAAATAGCCACCATATGTTCTGAGTGTCCTCTTATTTTAGATCACAACAAACTTCAAAAATACAGTCCATGGTTTCAAGAAGTTCCACGGCCGAGCATTTGATGACCCATTTGTCCAAGCGGAAAAACCCAAACTGCCTTACAGCTTACATAAACTGGCCAGTGGAAATGCTGGAATTAAGGTGAAGCACTGCATGCTTTCTCTCCGACCCTGACCATTTTCTGCTGTTCTTTGAATGGGATGCACAGATGTTTTGTCTGTAATTCACCTCCAAACAACTCATTGGCTTTATGCTTAATTTACCTCATATTCTGTAGCTTTTAATTAGCCTCGCAGGTCCCAATCGTATCATGTTTACAGGTGCGTTATTTGGATGAGGACAAAGTGTTCACAGTGGAGCAGATCACAGGGATGCTGCTCACCAAGCTGAAGGAGACGTCAGAGAGCGCCCTGAAGAAGCCGGTGGTGGACTGTGTCATCTCCGTGAGTGATGAAGAACCTTTACAGTCGACATCATTCACAAAGTGGTTCGATGATGCGTATTGATTCGTGCTTTGTTTCACAGGTCCCAAGTTTCTTCACAGATGCTGAGAGGCGATCTGTGTTTGACGCAACTCAAATCGCAGGGCTGAACTGTTTACGGCTTATTAATGACACCACTGCAGGTCAGTGTTCTCTGCGAAATTGATAACAGTTAAAGGACATTTGTGAATAATTGCACTAACCTTTGCTAAGTTTATATGGAGGCACACTGAACTCTTGCATGGCATTAGTAGAGAAAATGTACTTCATAACTCCACCAACAGTAGACTATCTTGGCATTAATATTTGTGTTTGGATTCACAGTGGCTTTGGCCTACGGGATCTACAAACAGGACCTTCCTACTCCAGAAGAGAGGCCAAGAAACGTGGTATTTGTTGACATGGGGCATTCATCATTCCAGGTCTCCATCACCGCCTTCAACAAAGGCAAACTCAAGGTTAGCCTTCCACCTTTTCCCACCTCGATCCACACCTACACCTGCAGCTTTGAATCCCAACTCACTGTCAATTCTGCCGTCAGGTCCTCGCCACTGCATTTGACCTGTACCTCGGTGGGCGTAATTTTGACGAGGCGTTGGTAGAATACTTCTGCGAGGAGTTTAAGAGCAAGTACAAGCTAAATGTGAGGGAGAACCCGAGGGCTCTGCTGCGGCTGCACCAGGAGTGCGAGAAACTGAAGAGGTTGATGAGCGCCAACTCCTCCGATCTGCCTCTGAACATAGAGTGCTTCATGAATGACATCGATGTTTCCGGCAGGATGAACAGGTACAAATTTAAACTTTTCCTCCTTAACTCTATGGTGGAAATCTAGCATTATAAATGTTGTTTCTTTGTAACCCACAGGGGCCAGTTTGAAGACATGTGTGCTCAATATCT